>NCQV01037216.1:0-10113 GCA_002740545.1 Lophocereus schottii
CTTGGGCTGGGCTTGATGGTCTTTGGGCCGTTCATGATGGTCTCCATCATTAACTCTTCAACTTGCCTTTGAATCTCCATGGTTTCCTTTGGGTTCATTCTATAAGTTGACTTATTTGGAAGGATTGAACCAGGAATGAGATCAATGTGATGTTGGATATCTCTTTTCAGAGGTAAACCCGTGGGTATCTTCTCTGGAAACAAGTGAGAGAATTTTTGGATGAGTGATTTAGCAATGGGGTGAGTAGGCATGGGAAATTCTGGTTCATCATGGACGTTTAGTATCCACTCTTTAAAAGCCTTAAATTCATTATTTGAAGCCTTTAAAAAAGTTTCACTAAAGGAAAGCAAACAACTAGAATGTTCAGGCTTTTTTGTAAGTTTGTTTTTGTGGAGTTCAGATGGTGCTAATGGCTTCAAGGTAATCTTTTTGCATCCCTTTGAAAAGGAGTGCGTATTCTGGTATCCATCATGCATTACCTTTCTATCATACATCCACGGCCTGCCTAACAAAACGTGGCATGCATCCATGGGTATGACATCACACCAAAGCTCATCTTGATAACTCTTACCAATGGATAAAGAAATGAGACATCGAGAGTTAACTTGGAGTCCCTTACTTTGATTTAGCCATTGTATGTTGTAAGGATGGGGATGGGCCGTAGCTTGCAAGCCTAACTTTTCAATCATGTTAAGTGAAACCACATTAGCACAGCTCCCACCATCAATTATCAACGAACAAACCTTGTCTTTAACCGTGCACCTTGTGTGAAAAATGTTCTCCCTTTGTTCATCCTTAGCACCTTTCTACCCATTCAAAACTCTTCTCAAAACTAACATCTCACCCTCATCAACTTCTTCTTCAACCTCCTCTTGGCTTTCCTCTTGGTTCTCATCAATTTCACCTTCAATTTCCTCGTCTTTCTCTAGCTTATCCACGGCTCTCCATTCAGCCAAAGTTATAACCTTTCGGTTAGGGCAATCTGAGGCTATGTGGCCTAACCCTTGGCACTTGAAACATCTTCTGGTGCTAATTGGATTGGGATTAGGTCTATTTGGAAGTGTTTGGGCCTTTTGTGGAGTTGGGGTTCTTTATGGATTGGAGGAAAAAGGATTTATAGGCTTAGGAGGTGGAATAGAACTCCCCTTGTTAAAGGGTGTGTTCTGCTTTAGGGGCTCGGAAATCTGAGGTTAAAAAGACTGTCTAGCCTTCTTTTGTTGTTCAACTTTGTGAGCTAACATGCAAACCTCATCAAAAGTGGTATAAGCTTACAATTCAACAACATTAGAATACCTAGGATCAAGTCCTCCCAAGTATCTAACTATTGTTTGTTCTTCTGGTTCTTGAAGGTCGCATTTAATCACAAGCTTCTCAAACTCCCTAGTATACTCTTCAACACTTAGATTGCCTTGATTCAGATTATGAAGTTGGGAATAGCAATCTTGAACATACGTGGGTGGAAGAAACCTAGCTTTCAACTTAGATTTCATCTTATCCCAAGTTCTGATTTTGGACTTTCGTTCCCTAACTCTTTTTGCACACAAACTGGTCCATCATAAAGAAGCATACTTACATAGTCTCAAGGCCACCAACTTGACTTTCTTATCTTCAGGAACGTCCTTGTACTCAAACATTCTCTCCACCGTGTGCAACCAGTCCAAAAACTCCTTTGGATCAAGCTTGCCTTCATATTCTGGAATTTCAACTCTAAAGTCATTAGAGTTTGCTTGCATCTGTGGGTCTTGTCTAACCATTCTCATTGGTTCATCCTCACTAGATGAATCAAGAGTATGGCTAAACACTTGCTCTTGAATGGTTCTGATTGAACGAGTTCTTCACACATCTTTTGTTTTTGCTTGAGAAAAGTACCTAGCTGCTTGCGTAGATACTCATTCTGAGCCTCTAACTCTTGGTTAGAACTCTTCAATTCTTGATTAGAAGCAGTAATTTCATGATTACTCTTCAAAACAACATCAAGTTTCTATTCTATACTCAAACTAGTACTCATGGTGTAACCGATTTAAGTGTAGAATAGAATCAGCTTTGTGTTTGAGAAATGGGTGTGGAAATGATTCTGGAAGTGTGGGGAACATACCAGGCCTAGAAGAAACCAAGCTCTGATACCAAATATGATGTAAAGCTCAAGGGATTAAGCTTACAATCAACGAAAAAGCGAAGAAGAACAATGAACACTTACGGTTTCCCTTTGAACCCGTGACTGAAATGGATGAAAAGGATAGAGCTAATCTTGAGTTTTGGATACAGAAACACCACCAAAACCAAGGTTAGGGCCCCTAAACTTGATCAAGATACAGATAATGACCACTTAATCAAGGTTAGCACTGAGTTGATCACCACCTTAAGCAGCCTAGTTAAGGATAAGCAAGTTACGTGTTTTGATAAACGAAAGCTGCAAATGCCCTCAAACGGTTTTTTTCATTCAAAGTGTAATGTTCTTCCATAAATGGCTATGACTCCTTTAAGTTTACGTGCCTAGCAAGTACCCTAGCAAGCAAGCATGAACCTTAGCTGTCCTTCCTAGGGAGAAAAGGTGTTAGATTAAGCTAAGCTTCACGGTTAGGGCTAGTTGTGTACAAACCGTACTTAAAACTAATCTAATTACATTCTTATCACTAAGAAAAGCAAAACAAATGATGCTTACAACTTAATTAATTCATACTTAAGCCTAATCAACCAGAATACTAGCTAAGAGCTTGTGAGGTAGCCGTAAAGTGAGAGCTTCTTTTCGGCTGTCTAATAGTCTTCAAGAGACAAAGCCTTTTGTAGCTTGGCTCCTATTGGTTGCTCGTCTCAATGCCAACACCTTTTGCAGCTGATCATTGTCCTTCTAAACACCTTGGGATGTGTGTCACTCAGGATTGGAAGAAGCAAACCCTTAGGAGGAGGAAAAATGCAGTTGTGCTGCTGAATTGGGTTCACAGCAGTTTCTGGTGTGGTTTTGCAATTAATGTTGACCCCATCAAAAGTGAGCATGATTTTGTTTTCAGGCCATAGGGGAAAACCTTAGGGTGTGTACAAGCCCCTCCCCCCAAAAGAAATCAAGGTTAAACTATGTTTAAGTGGGGTAATTCCACATAAACATTTAACCGTGCAGTTTTGAACCCAACACTAGCCAGTTAGACAAAATGCCTTGATCTTCCATCTTCTTGTGTGCATGATTGGAAATGGATGCTTGGACCTGAAAGTAGACATCATAAGGATTCCAAAAATGAAAAAATATTAGACTTAAACCACAATGTAGCTCAAGTAATCAGATGAACAAAACCGGGCATTTTCTAGCCATTCAACCCGGTTGTGGCTGGTTGAGTCTCTTGCAAAATGTGAGCCATCCTTTGAACTTGGGACCTTGTTCTTGGACGTTCTGAACTTGACTCATCATGGACAAGGTCTTGGCTAGGTAGGACTCTATCACACACATGCAACAGGGCTGCCAGAATAGGTCTTTGGGATACAAAGAAACCTTCTCTATCTGTGTGTTGCACTCACGAAGATAGGACCCTAAATGTCTAAGACATTAGAGAAATTCAAGGGATTATGGTGATAGTATAACTCTCTCGATTTCGCCCAACAAAGACCTTTTTAATAGATGCCAAGATCATCCATATTTATAGATTTTATCATGCCTCTTCATGAAACGATAACACCCTTTTATCAAACACCACTTTAAAAAGGACATGTCTCTTCATAGATGCTCCCTTTCATTAAAACTAACTTTTACTTTCATAAATAATTAATCAAGTTAATTATTTATCAAAAGATGCTTTGCAATAATTAATTATCAAGATAATTAATTGTCATTTAGGCATAATTCAAAAATATATTTCCATAACTATTTTTATGGAAATCTTTATCCTATTAAATTTCTATTTTTATGGAAATTACTCCAACAATCTCCCACCATTTCCATAACAAATGGTTTTCGAATTTCTGGTGGTCTCGTGCATAAACGGAGGTGTTTTGCGATTGAATCCTATCTTAGTGATATGTCCGTCAAATGATTAGGATAACATGGTAGGGTATGCTTTGAATCAGTTATCCTCTTTGACCACTTGCGTTTAAGCCACACACAAGACTTCCATCCCAGATTACTTAGTAATTTGACACTATTAATGGCCATGTGTCCCGTATCCATTTTGTAAGTGCTCTAGAGCCAAGCAGAAGCTCGACAAAAGCGAACCAAACTTCACACGTACTAGGTAAACCTCATTAATTCCCCTATAAAGTATTAATGGAATCATTTGAGTATAAGGAACAAGTTACACCATTGATTAAGTATAAACAACCTAATCAAATTTGCTATATCGACTCAAATGTCCTCCATTGGGGTTCATTAAGAGCAACAACTCACCCTCCATTTAAAAATATGGGTTATTTAGCACTCCACTAGGATGGTAATTGTAATGATAAGTGCTAACAAATCACGAAGATGGTGTACTTTGATTCATTGAACTTAAGACTCGATGTTTCCATGAACATTAAGTTGAGGTTATACCATGAGTGACTTAGCGTGGGCTTTACACCATCCATTCCAAAGTCATTAGATGTGTTCTATGACTTTGATAACAATAACTTTGAAAACGTCTCAAGATTTAAAGTTATAATATTAAGCACACGTGTATATCTACGTGTCCATCCGGATTCATTGTCTTTGTAAGTCTTAATTATGCATTCACAAGACTCACAAAGTCAACTAAAATGATAACAAATTTCAGTTTTTAAACTTTGATACTTCAACCTCTCTAGCAAGGTTTAACACATGAAAATAATTTCATATTTGCATCTAAGTCCAGCTTGAAATTATAATCATAATTTTAATTAACAGACTTAAAAATATATCACATCACCATATAAATATAAATTACTCCCACCATTTACTCCAAGCTAGAGTAAATAACTATAGGATCATCATATGTATGTTCATGGATAAATGTAAATACGTATTCAATTACATTCCATCCGTATGCAACCAATTCTTTTGACCATACTAAGAATCTTATGGTCATAAACAAGTCCATAAGTTAAATTGATATCCATGGACTTAAAATTAATCAAATATTATTACAAGTCCTCATAAACTTCTAATATTTTAGTGTATATATATAAAATTTCATGAAAATAAATAAAATATTATGTCTATTTACATCAATGATAAAACTTCTATTCTATTTAAGATCCATTCACATCGAAGCATTAAATCATAATAACCTTATGAATCATTAATACCATGAGAATAATTCCAAAACTAGAAGAAATAACATCCAAATGTCTATAAAAAGAGAGGCATTTAAAACCATGCTAAAAAATACATTAACAAGTCCAACAGCACATCCATGAACTTATACATATCTTAGCATATTAGAATTACATAGAAATAAATAAATTGTATTTCACATTTATTTATATGAAGGATGAATCATTTATCCTTACATTCTCATTAATCACCGATTCATAAACCATATTTCATGAATCATAAATATCATATGAATATTTTGTCCAAATGACATTAAAATATCCAACTAAATATATGGACATCTATTTTACAAGAAAACAAGGAAATAGCATACTCCCATCAAGAATAAAATATTTATCCTTAAAGCATATTAAGTTAGGATACATACATAATAGTAAATTTTCATACACAATGCAAATCTTTACACAACTACTCTTAAATTTCTACCATATGAACCATATGACAGTAATTATTGCCATGACAGCAAAATTATACTGATTGTGAACATGCTTAAGCCAAAGGATTAGCAATATATGGCATTGAAAATATAATTTTATTCTTATAATCTTTAGTGACCATCTCATGCAACACCATGAAAATTATGCATAATTTTACTCCCTAAGTTACTTTCACCATAAGAATATTTAATGATATTATAGTCTATCATGTCAATCCCCGATCACATGGGCTTGATTTTCATATTCCATAATAAATATTGCATTTTTGCCATCACGATATGCATTGTCATGATAATTATGATCAGTATTTGATCACTTGATAAATCACATATGATTATCGACACTCCACCATAGATTCACAATCTAATGGTAAGATGATAATAGTCAATGGTTGACAGTTCAGAAAAGAATAAACAATGAGGTTAGATTTTTTCAATTGTACACTCACAAGATATTACATGCTATTTTCAAAGTATTAAACTAAGCCAAATTGAAGACAAAAACAAAAGAAAATTGAAAGCAACAAAGTTAAAGACACTTATCTTGTAATCAATTTGACTCCAACTTCTTGTATTGCCACCATTAGATAAATTCATCCATCAAGACAATGTAAAAAATAAAGTTGAACGCATTCATGGCTGTTTCAGAATAAATTTTCATATCATAGCCATCAAGTCCAAATAAACCACTTATCTTCATGGACTTCACAATTTATTCACTACATAAACACATGGCTATAATACAATATTTGGATATCATATCAGAATTTTCCCATACAATAACCTTTATAAATATATACAATTATAGACCTCTTTAGATCTCATAATCAAAATTACGCATCCATTAGCCTCAAGACCGTTACCTTACTTTATTGTACAACAAATCAACGTAATGTTGATACACCATAGTCATTGCATCCTTTTTACAATCATGTCTCTATCTCCATCAAACCCTCAATTGACATATAATTAATCGGCTTCTTTGTATCAAGCGTACTAGAGTTTTTAGATTGTTGGCGTAAAAATTCGGTTTGATGGATACAGATATCAGTTTATCACAGACAAACTCAATGTCAAATTAACCGAGGTTTCTAAGCAGGTGTAAGTATGCTTTTCCTAAAGATTCTATTCATCCCCACATACAACAAGGCTGCAAGAATAAGTCTTTTGGATACAAAGAAGCCTCTTCTATCTGGGCGTTGCACTTATGAAGATAGGACCCTAAGTGTCCAAGACATTATAGAAATTCAAGGGATTATAGTGATAGTATAACTCCCTCGATCATACCTAACAAAGGCCTTTTTAATACATGCCAAGATCATCCATATTTATATATTTCATCTTTCCTCTTCATGAAAGGATAGCACCCTTTCATCAAGCACCTATTTAAAAAGGACATGTTTCTTCATAGATGCACTATTTCATTAAAAGGTATAAGCTAATTAATCATCCAAACTGACTTATATCTCTTCATAAATAATTAATACAACAACAACAATAACTCTCAGTGTGGGTCCCGCTTTCGCGGGGTTTGGGAGATCCAACTGTAGGCAACCTTACCCCTACCGGTATTTCTGCCCATAGAGAGGTTGATTCCTTAAGACCCACAAAACAATTTTTTTGAAAAAAAAAAGGTACTTTGTGATAATTAATTATTATTTAGACATAATTCAAAAATATATTTTCATAACTATTTTTATGGAAATCATTATCCTATTAAATTTCCATTTTTATGGAAATTACTCCAACACCCATCGGAAACTCGTGCACATGCTCGGGCTGCCAGTTCTCTTCTGCAGTTCTTGAATCAAAGCACGACAGTGCAAGCCTTATAAAACTTCTATCCTAAATCCCTTCAGTTTTTCTGGGTGCATACTCAATAGTCACTAAATGAGTCATGTTCTTTCCTTTAATATTGCATTTAGTTAGAGTTGAATTATTGTTGACCAATAAATAATAGAGTTTTTTTAAATTATAGATTTTCCTTAATTATAAGACTAGAATATATAATACCTTATTTGGAAAAGCCAACTGTTAAACCACTTTAACAATTCTAGCTTACTGATACGTACACACAATTATCAGTTTTGTTAATGTAAAAATTCTTTTTTTTTTAATGCATAAACGTATACAATTATTATTACTAGCCATATATAGAAAAATATGGCAAAAATTGAGTTGTACACTTGTACCTGTTTTCCATTGTCCAAATAGTTAAAATTGACGGTAATAATGCTTTTGGATGGAAGCTTACTGATATATCTAGTAAAATTTTACAAAATCTATTTCAACAAAGCAAAGAAAATGTAATATGCTAATTAATATTTGCAGCATTCTCCCACGGTTTCGGTTATTTTGTGTACATTTATATACACAGGTGATGATTTATGTCTTGTCATATGACACTCATTAGCCAAAGTTCATGTATTATATGATTTTAAATTACCAAACTTTCAATATTTACAATTAATTATGAATTGTTGAGTTTTAGTGTTCGTTGACTATATTAACAAGCACAAATGACATCATAATCGAATCAACCCCATATACTAATTAAGACATATTTTATGCGTAAAATTATGGTAGTGAAAATTATGAATAAAAAGATAATTGTACACAATTTATAAGTAATGATTCCCAACTTCTACCATTGAATTATACCTTTTTTTGGAACTTAACAAATAATATTATCAATTTTATCGTAAAGCAAAATACTTAAAATATATCTTACAACAAGACAATAATTACTCAACAACTCGACCTTTATTCATGCCCTCGATTAATCAGGCACATCAACGGAGGGAACATTACCTTCCCATTTATCTGACTATTTACTTCCATAGAACTGGAGCATGCTAGGCATTGAGCTACGCCATTCCCTGGAATACAATCTCGCTGACTAACAATCTAAAGCACTCCATACAAAAAGTCATTGGGAGATCAGAACACAACAATTCAGATAACCTCCCCTTACAGGCTTTTTTCTGCATTTGTTGAATCGGTTTCAAACAACTCTCTGCTCCAACCAGAGGTGTGCCAGCCTTCGCTAGCTTCTGCCTTATTTTGTTTTGAAGGATGACTAACAATTGATTTAACGGTGATTTTGATAAAAAATCTTCTTTAAGTTTAAAAATTGCCCCTAAAATATATTATTATGCTTCAAGTTCCATTCTAAGTGATCAATAAAACTAATGTCTTATCATATGTTTCATATGAGAGTATGGGATAGTCTTGTCCAAAAATTTTCCAAGTATTAATTTCCACCTTTCGGAAAATGTATTTGCCAGGTTTCTCTATATCAGAAGGGGTGGATAGTTACAATTCTCAAGGAAGCACTTCCGTGAGTGGGCACAAGCGATCAAGGTTGCGCTCTCAATTGAGCTTCTCATCGAAACGAGACCAGCATTCTCTGGCTCAAATTGCAGAAGTTAATGAGTGTTCTTTTGAACGAATGAGCTCCCATGAGAATCATGACCGCAATAAGAGATCAGCCCCCTCCCAATCACATCCGGTTTCTGGGTTTTCATTAAGCCAATGGGACGATAGCAACAGCCAAAACATTGTGTTCTCAGGTTCATCAAGCACACAAGGAAAAATCATCAATGACGATATCCTAAATGGCTTGGCTTCCATTGATGCTCAGGTAATTCTTTCATGCATTCTGGCATGGTAAAGATAATACGTATCTATGAATACATAATAATACGTGAATCCGCGCAAGGTAGCCGTACTATTTGAGGTTTGTGGGTTAAAATGTGGGATGTTCGACAAAATTTGTTGTTTAGTGGACACCGATTCAGATAGGGGGATTGCTATTTAGGTAGAGGATGACGGTTGTAATTTAGCTATTAACGAATAGCTGTTTTGATAAGTAGTTGAAACAAACATGTTTACTAAATTTAGCTGTTGGGGATAGATGATTAATTTAAATTGACATAAAAAGATGCGGATGGTTTCCAAATATAAGTGTAAATTGATATAAAAGGGTGCAGATAATTTCCAAATATAAAATTTCCAAAGGATATTTTTTGACCCAAAAATATGAAACACTACTTTTGAATACCAAAAACTAATATTATTAGCTTTTTACAAATGCTAATTGAAACACTGAATACTATTTGAAATGTTAGCACAAACAGTAGGTCAGGGGCGGAGTCACGATTCAAAGCAGGGGGCGAGATTAATAATACACATAACATAAACTTAATAGTTTTAAAAATGAAGTGCGTAACTAATATATTCAAGAAAGTTGTTCTCGACGAGATCTCATGTTTTGAAAATAAAGCATGATATCGTCGTTCGACCGATTTTTAAAAAGATTCAAAAAAATTGCACAAAAGGCAACACAAGGTGATGTGAAGGCCAAAGGATAGGGATAATCCTAGTAACCTCACATCAAGAGGAG
>NCQV01037274.1:0-22810 GCA_002740545.1 Lophocereus schottii
GACTGGTTTAATGAGTTAACTTTGTTTTAGTTGAATGATTTGTGATGGGTGTTCGTCCTCGTCGTCTAGCATGCTTGATTGGATCTAAGTCCTTTTGAATGTTCTGGGTTGTGATGATTCGAATGTTGATGTGGCTAATGGGATGGTGAGAATTGAGTGATAAATGGTTCGAATGTTATAGTGCATTGTCTAGTTTGCTTAGTTAGCCTGAATGAAGTATGTTGGTTTGCTTGGTTGCAAAATGACGAATGAACGTCTATTTAGTTCAGTTTCGTTAATGTCCAAAGATTATGAGGGTTGTTTGATTGAATGAATGCTAATATGAATTTAATAAGTGATTTACTAGTTGGTATATTAGTTGATATGCGTAGCTTGGTAATTTGGTTCAGATGGTTTCGTTGATTTCTTAGCAGTTCGGTGGTTTACTTCGGATTTGGTTTGGTTTGGTTTGATTTGGTTGTTAGAATGCGGTTAATAGCCTAGTTTGTCGACTAAGGTTTCATAATAGATATTTCTTCAAGTTTTCCTTTGGTTTACGTCTGTTGTTAAGGTTCTAATAACTGCTTAGTTGAAACTTTCTAAATCAAATATCTCCGTAGGTTTAGGTAATATTAGTTTCTCAATGACCTAAATCTCTCCCGTTGTCCCCAAGGACATGACCCTCAAGTACTACAGCGAGAACTGCACGCTTACGGCTTTTTTTAAACTCTCTATTTTTTCTAACACTCAACCTAAGGGCCAGCTGTAGATAAGGTCCACAACAGTCTGTGTGTATGGACCATTAACATATGAAACTCAGAAATGAGGTCTGCATTTGGGCTACCATACTAGCATAGAGTAAAGAGATATGAATAGCCACAGAAGTACCTGACATCATATTCACTGCATATGGATCCATTTAACAAGGAGAAACACAAGTGAACAACATGGAAGAGACAATTAGGCATTTCCACTGTCATTAATCTCTAATGATGCATTAATAAGCTTCACTAACCAACCTTCTCATCCTCAAATCTCTACTCTCTATACTCCATATCTCATCAAAGAAAATCAACCTGGCTCTGATACAAAAACTATAACGGCCCTCTAATTAAGCATGTTTCACTGTTTGTAATCACCATTCTTGTATTGTTAGAAGATCTCTGCATAAATTGGTTTGGCGCTCGCTTTGCAATTCATTTTAAGTTAAAACAGTGAATGAAATGAATGTAAAGCTGCATTTCTAGTTATTATCTAATAGTGAACCCCTTGATATTGTTACAATCTATAGAAAGATGTACACCTGTCAAGCTGATCGAGGACCTGGCCTGAAATCGCGTAGGTAACTGAAAGGCAAATACCCTATAGATGATAATTGGCGGGGTCACTGATTAAGTGATGAATCACTGAGTAAATTGATTAATTGATGTACTTACCAAAACATGATAACTTTGATAAATACACGTTGATTTCTAAAGATACAAGTAATAAACATACTTGAAGTCTTTAAAATGCAGTCTCACTTGATGATACTTATGCACAATGGAAAACAATAGATTAGGCCCTATTTCTGCTCAAGAAATGTAGTTATAGGTAAATGCAGTTAGTAAACAACTTTCACCCCTATAATTTGTAACTTTATGAAAATTGATTAATAAAAATGGCATCCATAATTCAAACAATTCAATATAAGATGAGTTATACTAAAATGATTTTGAAAAATAAATGAGTTAGGGTCATTGACCTTGAAGTAAAACAAATTGGAGCAAAATAAACCAAAATGAAATAATTGAGGTGATAATGAAATGACTTTAATAAATATAAATGAAATATGGGTTTTTGATGTTTCTAAAATGAACAATAAAAGGTTTAATGCCAAGAAGGGTATTGTGAGGTTCATGAAAGCTCATATGGCCCTAGTTTGGCCCGATAGACACTGATATTGAGTCATTACTCTCCGCACTTCTCAAATTTCAGTCTCATGCCCATATAACTCAGTTTTCCAACCCATGTGAGCTTCTACACATAATCAAAGTTGTTGAACTCACTAAACTTTATAATTTATTTGCAATATCCATAATTATATAGAAACTCCTGATAATATTTCTAAATGTCACGATTTCTTTCTGTTCTTATGTTACCATTTGAAGGTCTACTTTAGAAAATCCACATCTTTCCCCCCAACCTCCAATTAAGGTATAAAACTCCAATATGAAAATATTAGAAAGTATTGTAACATTTTTATTCACAGTGCAAAATCCAAATACCACAACACGGCCCCTAAAATTGAGCTGAAACACAACTGTGTACCGTTCGGGTCTGTCCTATGCAGTCTTAGCAAAACAACCATAAGTTTTTCCACACAAATCGAAATGAAGTGATTAAAAAGGAATTTGAAAGATAACTCATGGATCTATCTAGCTACCAAAAATTACAAGTTTTCAATGGGGCAAACAGTACCAGTTTAATCATATAGCGAACCCTATTTCTGATCTATTCACAGCCCTACTGTTCTTGTTTTCCCCCTTTTCCTCACATAATTCCCCTCTAAATTCACTCATTAAAATCATTTAATAAAGCCTTGTTCCTTCTCGTCATCTTACAAAGCCATATTACTCACATTCACTCCATAATCGTCTACATAAATTTTCAATTCTTCTCTTTTTTAAAATCACTCAAAACACATCCATAAGCTTACTTATTTGCATAAATGAGCAAAATGACCCTTTATAATCAATTGGGAAAATTTCCATAATCCACCCCTTTATACAAAATCACCTCAAGTGATGTCCCAAGTTAAATAACACATCCAAGATTCATTTTTTTTTTTTATCCAACTATACACAAATAATAGACTTGGTGCTAGAAATAAATCAACCCATGCTTGAACACCAAAACCCTAATTTATGACCAACTTATTCTTGCATTTAAACTCATCCAAACTCAAATAAACATCATGATATCCATTATTAATGCCAAAGATTACAAAATCAAATACAAAATAATCCAAATCCATTAGTTCAAACTTAAACTTGTATAATCATGAGCAACCTCAACCCTTGCATACTTGCAAGACCAACAATTAAAACATCAAAATAACACTTGTCTATATCAAGATAACATAATCCATAATCAAATCCAACATAAAACCACGAATTAAACAAAGTTGGGTTAAAATTTTTACCTCAGTTACAAGCTTGAAGGGGAGAGATGAAGGTGGTTGAGGAAGGGGGGGAATGTGTGGAAGAGAGTAAGAAGAAAGCTAATACTTATCTTGGTGGAAAATGATTTTGATGCTATCCTAATGCTTGGTTGATATTTATGCATTAAAAAAAGGGCTTTATGGAAATTTCAATTAGGTATACATAATGACAATTTGCTAAATCAAATGCATAAGCTTTTGGGCTTCAAGTTGGGCCTAAAATGAATTGGGCTCAATAATAAAATGCTCCGTTACGATAAAGTTTTCACATAGCTCAAAATTAAAATTTTTTTGATATTACGGAAAAATAATTTGATCACTTAAATCGTAATTATCAAGGCCTACTATCAATTTTTTCAAAATTTTACGTTAATAAAAACCCGAATTGCAAAGCGAGGGTCCAAATGAATTTTTTCCAATCAGAATGATTAAATGCGATAAACATATAAAAGAAAATTAATAACGTGCATAATTAAATAAAGAAACATAATTTAGGTCAGGATATTACATTTTCCAGTAGAAGTTCTACTCTAATGATCACTTTTGACAAGCTCATGGGTTAAACTATCTGTCAGAGAATTCTTTAGTTCCTGTATATGTTTAATAAAGAAAGAAAATTGGTTAAACCATAATTATCAACGGAGGATTCTTCCTAGCGCTTATATGTTTGATAAATTCTTTTTCACGAAACCAAGTATGCGTTTACAATCAGTTCGAATCAGAAAAAGTTTCTAGGATAAAAAGATTAAAAACTTTTTAATTCCCCTTATGGCTTCATGAAGTCCTTTTTTTATCATGGGATAGTTGCATTCTACTTTATTAAAATTTTTTCTGCAATATTTGCAGACTTTTTCTCCTTCTTTGATTTTGCATATTACTAGCATCTGTTTTAAGAATTAAATCATCTCCTTTATTAAGCAAATTATGAACATGAAGATTTTTACACATCTTTTAAAAGTCTTGAACAATCTTTGAATCACTAGGGGTCCATATCTAACTTACTTCTTTCTTGAGTTTGGCTATAACAGTTTTCTCAATCTAGCTAAATCTTTAATGAAATCTAAAGCATAGGTAAAACATCAAAAAAACCTTTCTAATTGCTTCGTGTCTTCAATCTTTTTAGAGAAATTTTCTATTTTTTCTAGAACATACTTTTGTTGGATGATTTGTCTAGCTTTTATTTCTAGACCTAAAAACTCAATTTCTTGTTCTGCAGAAATGCACTTGTTCTTACCAAGAATAATATCATGATCAATGCATCTTTGCGTCATAGCTAAAGACATCATCTTTGTGTTGTTCTATGGTCTTGGAAAAGACAAAGATATCATCGATGTAAACTAGACACAGTCATTAAGATCTTTACAGATGTTATCCATTCTTCTTTGAAATATTTGAGGTGTGTTTTTAAGACCAAATAGCATTACTATCCACTCATAATGTCCTTGAGGGGCACTAAAAGCAGTGAAAGGAATGTTTTCTTCATCCATTTTTATCTATCAGTATATGCTTTTGCAATTCATTTTTGAGAAACTATTGGCCCCTTAAATGGTATTAAAAAGGATTGTTTTGTTAGGAATATAATAACCATCAAAGAAAATATTATCATTATGCTTTTTATCATTGATTGTTATTCTAGTTTTTCCTCTTTTTTCTTCAGCGTGATTTCTTACCATAAAAGCATGACTAGTGTGAGGACTCTTGTTATTCCTAATTAACCCTTTATCTAAAAGTTCTTTGATTTGCTTATCACATTCTTGAATATTCTGATGTGTATACAACATTTGTTTGACTCAGATAATAGTGTTGGGATTTAACAAAGTAATTTTTGCGAATATCTTATCTTTATTCCAAAATTTTAAAGCATTATCAGAATACAGTTCTTTGCATAGTTGCTCTTGTTGTTCAACAATCTGCTCTTTAATAGATAACTCAATCTTCTGATGAGTGGAAGCCTGACTTAGTTTTTCAATGGGAAATGAGTGACCATTTATTATGAAGATTATTTGCTCTATAGTCTGTGTGTATGGAGAATATAGCCTATGAAAATTATTTCCAAAAATCATATAATGGATTGATCAGTAGCTTATAGAACTGGTATAATGCATTGAACTTCTCTTATTTCTATGGATAACCCTTCTATGGCTTCATTCGGCTTGTTATGCTATTGTTAGCTATCCTTACTCGTAAAGACTTATTAGTTTTTTTCCATATAAATTTTGAAAATAAAGATCTTTTTTCAAAATAGGCTGAACAACCACTATCAATGTAGGCATACAATTGACATCTATATACCACTCTAAATATACATTTATTGGGATATAGATGTTATTAGGATTTGCATTTGTGACTTCACAACATATCTCCATAGTTATATTTTTGACTAATTCATCCTCATAAATAGGCTCACTAACAATTCTTGTTTTGTACCCAATTACTTTTCTATACTCATACTCCGATCTAAATTAGGTCTTGCGGGTTCAAAACTCATTCTATTCTCATTGGCCATACTAATTGTATCGTCTTCTTTGAGTTCTTCTTTAGTAGTTGAATATCCTTCTCCCCAATCTGATCTTGCACTTATTCTTCTTAATAATTTGGGTTTAATGGTAATTTTACAATTCTTATCAATTTTTATTACATTTTTCTTATTGATATTTATGGGATTGACAAAGCTAGCTATTCAAGACCTATCGATTTTTATTTGCTGCAGATTGGATTATATTCTTTGAATTTTTTACATTGGAGTAGGACTTTTAAATTTTTTTGCCTCTATCATTGTTATCTTAGTTTTTGGATCTATAGTATTATCTAATTTGTAAATTATTTTCCAACATATCCTTTGTGGGTATCCTCTTTTTCATGTCCATCCTAACAATTTTTATCTTAAGGGATATGAAGTTTTTGGTAAATTCATCCTTTAGGCTTACATAATATCCAAGTCGGCAATTGAATCCTACGGATCTATTACATAAATTGATCTTAATCCTCATGATAATTTCATTAATAATTTTTCTATGCCTGATTTCAGGGGCAAAAGTATAAAGATCAATATCTTTACCATAATACTATAAAGGAGTTATTTGTTCTTGGACACTTCCAATATGGATATACCTATACTCTCTATTTTTGTTATGCTTAAGGATATTTTTCCTAATTAATGAGATTAACTTATCCCACATCATATTCTCTATCGTTTATCTCTAAATCTCCTTCCATCATTTCGTATATGTACTTACTCTTCAATTGAAGGATGAATATTTTTATAGATCATGTTTTTTTGAATTATAGGAACAACCTAATCTTGTTTGACATCTTTATTCTCATCATCTATAATAAATTCTTCTCCTTGAAGATCACTGAGACTAAATGAGCTACTTTTCATCATATGGCTAGTTTCTTATTCTTAATCATTGTCTTCATATTCATCTTTTAGTATAATCTCAACAATATCCTTGTTGTTTTTTCAGGGCTAGATCTCATGCTTCTTCCTCGCTAAGCTCAAAATAATATAGACTACCAAAAGTTTTAATAAGCTTGTTATTCTTCCTATTTCTATATTCATTTGCATAATGATGTACTTCTCCGCATGACCAACACTTACAGTTATTTTTCTCGATATGATAATAAGCGGCTTTTCTAACAAATCTTTTATTTTTAGGACTTGGTTTGTTATAATATTTTCTTTTATATTTCTCTGCTGTTTTCTTGTTAAAGCACTTTTTTTAATAAATTTTTTTTCTTCTCTTGTTAGGTTCCTTTCCCCATTAGTGAAGATTATCCCAACATGCTAAAAATTGTTCCTTCATTTTCTTTTGTTTTTGGAGATCGATACATTGATCATTGACCCATTTTCTTAGATAAGAGATTTTTGTACCAAGGTGTAAGTGACATCTACTTTCTCAAGCCATGCATTGTATTTTTCATTGATTGTAGATTTGATCGGATATGATAATTTGTCATAAAACTTACCATAATTGGTTTCATTCAGCCCAATTTTGTAATAANNTTGATTAGATTCAGTAACATAATTCTCCAGACATCTCATATCCTATAGTTCTAAGTTATTAATAATTTTTTGCCATTCTCGATTATTTTTTTCAGAATCAAGTTTAGCCCTAATAAATTCAGTTTCGATTTCCTCATATAATTCTTTTAACATAGCAGATGGTGTTTCTATAATTCTTAATACATTTTTACCTTCCTCATCTAATGAGTCATGTCAGTCAGCTATAGCACTAGAAAAACTATGTTCGATATAGTTTAGAAAATTTCTAACAATATATGTAGTATTTAAGTTTAAGATACTATTCATATCCGTTTTCTAATGCTCAAACATTTCTTCTCTGTTGCTGTTATGTTAAATTACCGTAAACGCATGGTGCAGTCGTAGCTAGCAACCGACAAGTACGACTCGTATTCTACAGGGAGTTGTGTTTCTAAGTACCAAAGCTAACTCAAGTGTATCAACCTAGGCAAAACAGAAGGTGAAGGGAAGAAGGACTAAACTACTAAAGTGAGCAAACAAAAGGGGAATTGGATTGTAATTAAATCTAAGATAAACCAACTAATTAAGTCAAACTCTCACCTTCCCAAGTTATACTAGTATTTAAATAGGGGCTAAAATGAGATCAAAATAGAGGTTTATCAATTACAAGCTCTATTGATGTTTAAAACTTATCCTATTTGGCTAATTGGTGCGAGGCCAATTTCTTCAAATGTAATGGTTTTCCTTGGGATAAACCCAAAGGAAAAGTTAGTTGTACACGTTGTTGGAGCATATTTAGGTCTCATAAAATGGGTATTTCTCACAGAAGGTTCACCAAATTCTTCAGGTTTAGGAATAACATTGTTAACTAGATTGGACTCAATTTCATCTATGTTGAGTTCTTCTCCAATCTCATTGATTCATCGTCAAATAGTATTTTACCATATTTTTTATCCAGTTCCCTTCTAATTTCTTCTAAAGATACAAGTTAAGATCCTCTAGTTTAATTAGGTTCATCTACTAATATATTTCTTCTTCTAATTGGACAATATTTATCTTTTCATTATCATCATATAATACATCTTATTTATCAACTATTGTGCCCATAATTTTATTTAATTCTTCCGAATTTTGTTCGTTAACAAACATATTCTGTAATTTTTCAACATTATACTGCTTATACTCCATCCTCTTCTTCTTTCTCTGCCTTTTCAGGTGGTTTTTCAGTTGATTTTTCCCCAACTTTTTAGATTTTTATATTAGCAAAGGAAATTGATTTTTGTTTTTGGGCTTTGGAAATGATATTTATGCTAAAATGAAGTACTAATACTTAAATCAAAATTTTCACTATGTCTAATCTTGTTAATTAAATAAAGATGGATTATAGACAATTGCTTCTTAAGCTCTTTTGCTAATTCAGCTTTTAATTCTAAAAGTATATCAGTGATATAGTTTAATTGTAGTGTTACTAAAGTGATTCCTTCTAACGAGTGAACAATATGTGAATGATTAAGAGTAGGACAAGTAGGTGATCATTCAATCATTAAACACATTTAATTTGCTTAATTAATCATTAATTAACTTAATTATTTTCGGCCACGTGGCTCTGATACCAATTAAAAGAAAGCCTCGAGTAGTACTTATGAGAGAAATTACACATGCACAAAATTAAAATTTTCAAAAGTCAGTTTTTAGGGATTGGGGTTAAAAATGCAAATTTCAAAAGTTTAAGGAGTCAAGAAAATATAGAGGTACTTAAAAATTCAGTCCCCTACACCAGCGTACCTAAGGATTAACATCCCGTGAAGAAGACAACCTACTACCTTAATTCAAGAGCCAAAAATGGAATTAAATGATTAAGTCAAAAGCTTCTTCTAAATTATCTAACTATAGGTTGTTTGACATTGCACATTAATGTTCAATGATATGTCTGACCAAGAATATGTCATGATCATGAGTTCCACGAGTATAATGGTTACCACTATGACCAATCCAATGAAACTCAACACTACAGTGCTATGAATATAAAAAGTTCAACTGCGTACGTATTTGTGGCGGAAAAAGAACTCTAATGTATAAAAATTGAATGAAGCCAAAGAAATGAAATATATCATTTTATTTTGTAGATTATTATCAAATTTTAAGGGAAATAGTTCTGCCATATTTTTCTTGAACCAAAGAGTAAATTGAGGCTTAGGTTCACAAACACATATCCTTATCGATATAATTTAGGATCTTATGTCATATTTACCATTCAGGTTAAAAAAACCTTGTGTGGTAGCGAAGAATCACTTGAGTTATACAACCTGTCTTTGTTGATTTGGATTTAGGTTTGGAAATGTCAAACTCAGTCAAGCACTTAGCTTCATTTTTTAGTCGGTGGGAATTTTATCTATAATTTCGAATGTACTATAGTTTGTTTTCCATTTTTACACAGTACTAGTGTCTTCCAATTTTTAATAATTTTGGACTTTTATGCTATTATTTTTTTTATCTATTCTATATTTTCTATTACCTAATAAAAAGCAAATAGTTCAGCATGTCAGACTTCTAGTGCACAAAATGCCCTTGCTCATGTCATTCTTTTGTCACAGCCGCTTAGCATGCCTTGCCATTTGTTTACAATTTTACTTATTTTCTTGATCTATTAGGAACTCTGCCTGGCATTGCAATCTTCTTCTCTCTCCCTTTGTTTTCAATTCTTATGCACTACACTCTCTCCTCCCCCCACCCTCCAAGTTCTAGTGTTATAGCCTTATTCCATCTCATATCTGTATTTCCTTCTTGTTCTGCTCAACCCTCCACTAATTGTCCAGATTTCAGACTTAAGAGATTATAGCGTTAAATATAGGTTAGTGCTCTTGAATGTTTATGCTTTTTCAATCAATGGGTTGGTGATATGATTTAATAAGAATTTAGTCATCATCATTTATACTTTACTAATCTATTATGCATTTGCATGTACATTTGATGTTTAATGTTAGTTCATTATATCTAATTTGTCATTGATACTGGGTTTTTGAGAAATTCGAGTTTAAATTACAACTACTTTGAAATTTTTGTGTGGCATTGCAAATTTCAACTTGAATTGCTCACAGTTTCATAAGCATTTGTTGGAGATAGTTAGAAGAAAAACTAGAAGTTAGTTAAGTTTGTTATAACAGTCGCCAACTCAGCACAAGTTGTTAGAGGTTGTTAGACTTTTCTGTTATCCAGCAAACACTCTTGTATATATGTATCATCTTGTACACCCTGATCTCAATTTCATTACATACATCAATAACATTCTAGAGAGATGTTCTCTCTCTTTTCCTGATATCTTCTTCTTCAGATTCAGTCCTTCATTCAAGAAACTTCTAAAATTAACATGGTATCAGAGCCTTCAACTCTGAATCTGAAGCTTTCTTTCACTTCTTGATAATAAACATTGCTAAGCAAATTGAGAGATTACAGACTCTTCTTTAAGTCTCGAACATTTTTGGTTTTGCGATTTCTACAGAGCTTTCTATCGTTTCTAGCTCTTCCTGTTGCATCATGTCAGACTCTGTAAACATCAAAGTTGTGATTTCTCCTGAAGACCTGGTAGAAGCCTATTTGCTTCATCCTTTGGATCATCCTGGTTTGCTCATTGTTTCCACTGTTTTTGATGGTAAAGGTTTTGGCTCTTGGAAACGAGCCATAACCATTACCTTGTCTACAAAAAGCAAGTTGTATTTTGTTGATGGGAGTCTTCCTAGACCTTCTCTTAATTCCCCTAATTTGAAGAAATGATTGAAATGTAATGACATGGTAATGTCTTGGATATTGAATGTCTTGAGCAAGAGCATAGCAGATAGCATCATTTATGCCAAATCTACTAGGCAAATGTGGGTGGAGTTGGAAAAGAGATTTGGTCAAGTCAATGGTGCAAAATTGTATCATGTTCAAAAAGAAATGTGTAATGTGAGTCAAGGAACAAGTGATATAGCCACTTATTTTACTAAGGTGAAAAGCTTGTGGGATGAATTAGATGATCTTGATGAAATTCCTGCATGCTCCTGTACTTTAGCTGAGAAAACACTTAAGAGGGAACAGAATAAGAAGTTGTTACGGTTCTTGATGGGCTTGAATGATGAGTATAATACAGTTAGAGGCAACGTCTTAATGATGAGCCCCTTACCCTCGATAATCCAAGTGTATTCTATGTTAATCTAAGAAGAGAAACAAAGAGAGATCAGGTCAACTGGCCACTTTTTTACTGATTCTGCATCACTTGCTGTTGACTCCTACAAACCACAGCAACTCAGTAGGGGCAGAATGGATAAAGGTGAGACAAGGAATGACAATTTTCAGAACAAGTATGAAAGGATTGAAGGAAAGAAGTCCAGTCTTTCAAGTCTTTTTTGCAATTATTACAAAAGACCAGGGCATACTATTAATAAGTGCTACAGGTTTTATGGTTTTCCAACTAATAATAGGTTTAAGGGAGGAAGAAGAATAGCTGCTCTGGTGCATGCCAATGATTAAGATAATGACTATTCAGCGCCTGCATCTGTTACTATAAGGCCTCAACCTCTTGTTCCAGGATTGACTTCAGAGCAATCTTCTCACCTGATTGCTCTCCTGAAACATGTTCAGGTGTCTGGAACAGGTCCTAACACTGGTGAAACATTCCAAGGTCCTGACTATGGTTCTACTTCAGCAGCTTTTACTACTTTAGCAGGTACAAATACAGCTCACCATAAAAGTTTGTGTTTGTTGTCTTCTATATCAAATTAGGAAAATACTTGGATAATTGATACTGGGGCCAGTGACCTTATGTGTCACAACAAGAGCTTATTTGTCAATCTTAAGGTCCTTGATAAACCTTACAGAGTTACTTTGCTAGATGGAAAAGATGTTTCAGTCACCCATAGTAGTTCTGTCACAATCAACAATATCTTAACATTAGATGGAGTTTTCTACATCCTAGCTTCAGATACAATCTTTTATCAGTTAGCAAGCTATCTGCTCAACATAATTGCTATATTATCTTTACTCACAAGAATTATGTCATGCAGGCCCCTTCAATGAGGAGGCCTCAGGTTCTTAGTGAGCTATATGGTGGACTTTATTTACTGCGGTCCAGTCTCATGGTATCTCCAAAGTATGCAGATAGCATCAGTTCCCTTCTTTCTCAAGATTAAGGTAGTTTACAAGTTTTTTTTCCAAAAATTCATGGTCTTGCTTGTAGTACAAATATGTGTAGTGAAGATGTTTGGCATGCCAGACTTGGCCATTTACCTTTTTCAAAGTTACAGAAATTGGGATTGTTGACTAACAAATGTTCTATTAATTCAATAAAGCAATGTTCCATTTGTCCAAAGGCAAGACAGCGTAGGCTCCCTTTTTCTCACAGTCAAATTCATTCTACTCAAATATTTGAGCATGTCCACATTGATTTATGGGGCCTTATAGAGTTCAAACTCACAATGGTTATAGATATTTTCTGACTATAGTAGATAACTATAGTAGAACAACTTGGACACACCTTTTGGCAACAAAAAGCAATGCTATGCATTTGATCAAAGCTTTTGTTAAGATGGCTTTTACTTAGTTTGGTGTCAGGGTTAAGACCATAAGGTCTGATAATGCCCTTGAGTTAGGACTCAACAAGGAAACCACATCATATTTTTTATCCAAAGGTATTATTCATCAGATAAGTTGTGTGGGAACTCCATAACAAAATGGAATTGTTGAGCGCAAACACAAACATCTCCTTGAAACATCCAGGGCACTATTTTCATTCTAGGTTGCCTATGAAGTTCTGGAGAGAGTGTGTGTTGACAGCAACATATCTTATAAATAGGTTTCCTTCCAAGGTTCTTAAAGGCTTGAGTCCCTATCATATCCTGTTTGGCCAAGCACCAAGTTATGAACATCATAGAGTTTTTGGCAGCCTTTGTTATGCTTCTACTTTGAAAGCTGGAAGAGATAAGTTTCAAGTAAGGGCAGTTGCTTGCATATTTTTGGGATATCCCTTTGGTCAAAAGGCCTATAAATTACTCAATCTTGAGACACATCAAATATTCACATCAAGGGATGTTATCTTTCATGAGAAAATTCTCCCCTACCAGCTTAGGGCCATAGATAAGTCTTCCTTTTTCCCTTCTTCGAGGACTGATGCTCTTAGGGATTACCAATTCCAAACTCCCTCCATCACTGTCTTAGACATTAACTCACAAAACAATTCTAGTTCTGAGAATTCTCTGCAAAATTCTTCTGGTCTTCAAAACTCTTTGAACTCTTTACAGAGTTCATCTGAAGAAATTATTCATCTACAGCAAAGCACTATTTCTTTGCAGCCAAGAAGATCTACTAGAGAGCATAAGCAACCTTCCTATCTATTAGATTACCTTTATAGCAATGTTATAACCCAGCAAAATCCTTCAAACCAAACTTGTTGCTCTCACACAGTCACCTTCATTTGTTGCAATGTTATTAACACCAGTCTCAGTGGTCTATCCTATGTTCCATCTATATCAAACTCTCATAGTGAGCCTTTGTCCTATGAAGAAGCAGTCATCAGGTCAGAATGGGAAGCAGCCATGCAGAAAGAGTTTGATGCATTGAAGGCCAATAATACTTGGGATTTAGTGCCATTACCAACTGGAAAGAAAACCATAAGTTGCAAATGGGTCTACAAAATCAAATATAAAGCTGATGGCAGAATAGAGAGGTGTAAAGTTGGACTGGTTATCAGAGGATTACTCAAAAAGAAGGAGTGGATTACATAGAGACTTTTTCCCCTATAGTCAAGATGACCACCATTAGGAGCTTAATTGCTACTGCTGTCAAGAAGAAGTGGGTTTTCTATCAACTTGATGTTAATAACTCCTTCCTCCATGGTGATTTGGATGAAGACATTTACATGAAACCTCCACTAGGGCTTCATGTTCCTTCCCCTAACATTGTCTGCAAACTCAAAAAATCCTTTTATGGGCTCAAGCAAGCTTCAAGGCAATGGTATTCCAAGCTGTCAGATACCTTAAGAAGCCTTGGTTTTCAACACTCCAAAAATGATTACTCTCTGTTCTTTAAGCAATAAGATCAGTCTTTGGTATTATTGACCGTTTATGTAGATGATATTGTGGTGACAGGAAATAATCCTCAGGAGATTGCAGCCTTGAAGTCTTTTTTGGATGCTCAGTTCAAAATTAAGGACCTAGGAGATATTTCCTAGGAATGGAAATTGTGAAGCTCCCCACAGGCATGGCATTGACCCAAAGAAAATTTGCCATAGACTTGATAAAGGAATTTCAATGTGATACTCTACCAACCACTAAATGCCCTTTGGGACCTTTGTCTAAAACACAACCTCCTGAAGATAGTCCTGCAGATCCTACCACTTACAGAAAGTTAGTGGGCAAGTTGAATTATCTTACAAATAGTAGGCCAGATATTGCATTTTCAGTTCAATATCTAAGTCAGTTCCCGCAATCTCCAACCAAATCCCACATGACAGCAGCTTTACACACTCTTAGATACATCAAAAGGGATCCTTCCCACGACTTCTTTTTCAATAACAAACCTGATTACAGTCTTATAGCTTATTGTGATTCTGACTGGGCTCAGTGTCCCTGCACTAGGAGGTTTATGAGTGGTTTCTTCATCATGCTAAGGGCAGTCCCATTTCCTGGAAGTCAAAGAAACAGCCCACTGTAGCTCTATCCACTGTAGAAGCTGAATACAGATCAATGAGAGCTATTATAATAGAACTTTCTTGGCTTACTAGGATTTTATTTAAGATGCAAGTTCCTGCCATCTTGCCCATTCTAGTAAAAAGTGACAGTTTGGCAGCTATATTTATTGCCAAAAATCCCGTGTTCCATGAGAGAACAAAGCACATTGAACTTGACCATCATTTTATAAGAGAAAAACTTCATGAAGGTTTAATATCTCTCTCTCACACAAAAGCCACTTCGCAGTTGGCAAATTTGTTCACTAAATCCCTTCCTAGCGTGTAGCATCACAACATTCTCAGCAAGTTGGGGGTTTGCTCGCACACACCCTCCAACTTGGGGGGGGGTGTTGGAGATAGAAGAAAAACTAGAAGTTAGTGAAGTTTGTTATAACAGTCGCCAACTCAGCACAAGTTATTAGAGGTTGTTAGACTTTTCTATTTTCCAGCAAACACTCTTGTATATAAGTAATAGCTTTGTACACCCTGATCTCGATTTCATTACATACATCAATAACATTATAGAGAAATATTCTCTCTCTTTTCCTCATCTCTTCTTCTTCTTCAGATTTAGTCCATTCAAGAAACTTCAAGATTAACAGCATTTCTTATAATCTCTCTCAATTGTTTTGGTTTAATTTATTAGTTACGTTTTCCATTTTGTAATCAATTTTTCTTTTCGGGGACCTTGTTGCTATGTTTCTCTAGTTGTTGAAAGTGAAAAGATTTTTTCTGAAAATGTCAAACTTTTGATTTCATCCTAACTTAATAGACATGAGTAGCTACATGCAATCATCTACATGTCCATCATCAATTTATAACTAATTAATTTCTAGTCATTCATACTCAGTAAGTATTAGGGTTCTTGAAGAGAAGATTATAAATTAGACCTGGAAAAGTTTATAATCTTGATCATGTTGTAATGTAATGGAAAGAATTGGTCTTATGTTTTTTTTTTGTTTTGTTTAAATGTGTTGGAATGGATTGAAAGTTGTGATTTCAATTCTGGCATCACTGATGGAAGCTAAATATATTTGCTTTTGGGCATATCAACCTTATAAGAGGGTTATCTCATATTTTGCTCTTTAAGTTGGTCATGCAATTCTGCATATGAAGCCTGCAAAACAAAGATATCTATTTTTATTTAATTACCCATTAAATGCTTTTCTAGGTCCCTTGTCTTCTTAAGTACAAAAGGTAGGATTAAGTCCTTTTTTAGAACAAAAGTGAATGTGAGACACCTACTCCTCCCAGGATAGCTTTTAGTTAGAAGCTCCCATTTCTTCCTCTTTTCCTTCTTTTATTTGAAAAAAGAAATAATGCTTTGCTGAAACCTTTATGATTTATATTTAAATTATCTCTGCCATAAAGTGATCTAGAGCATAATGTGCAATTTGGGCCTCACAACAACATTGGTTTGTGAATGTTATTAAAATGCCCAACGTTTGTTGTTGTGCATCTTTATATGGACTATAGAAATAGCTTTGGCATTTGAACTGGGATGTAATGGCCTCAAATTTTTTCACATGTTGATTTGTAAATGATAAGGTTTTTGCCTTTTTTGTGCACCTCTATCTTTAGTAGGTTGTTTTTTTTTTTTTTAACAAGTGTAAAAGAGATATAATATCAATATTAGGTACCTCTTCTCACAAGAGTATGCCCAACTACATCCTCAACTAAAATTGTACTAAGAAATGGTGAAAAACATATATCAGATGAAAATGAATCAGTGCTTGAATGACCAAATTTAGATAGCCAATAGGCTGCCATGTTTGCCTCTTTGAATGCATGATTGGCGACGATTTGAATGCCTAGATTTCTCCACGCTTGGATATCCTTAATAATATAATGGATCTGTTAAGGAATGTGAATCTTCCCTTCTATAGCCTGGATGACTATCTTGTTGTCGCATTCCATAATTAAATGGTTGAACTCTGCTTGAATTCCCAAGTTTAACCCATCGCGTAATGCTCTAGTCTCTGCCACTAATATTAAAGTGTTACCGTAGTAAGCTGCTCCTGCCTTGAGATACTTGTCGGTCCAATCTCGGATGATGAAGCCTCCTGTTGCTCAGGAATTATTGAATGATCCATCGAAGTTAAGTTTAACGAACCCTAGAGGAGGGGGGTACCACCTCACAAGATGAATTGAGGTGGAAGGGGGAGAAGAAACACCCCTTAAAAAAGTATTAACCGACATACAAGTTCGGATTCTCCATTCTGCATTAGCTTTTTTTTCCCGTATTAGGCAAGTAAGGGGATTGAAAATTTCATTTTTGAATACCGTTGCATTCCTAAATTTCCAAATGCTCCATAATAGGAAAGAAAATTTTTGTTTTAACTTTGGATTATGAGATGCCTAAATCCGACCCAAGCTTTGTGATAGGTATTTGCATCCCGCAGGAGAAACACTGACTGGAAGCCAATGATGTTTGTCGGCATCTTCCCATACCTTATTGACTATCCGACAGTCTCTAAATAGGTGCTTTGTTGACTCAATATCACCAAGGCATATAGGACACATAGGATCGATGTTTAGTTCCCTTCTCAAAAGGCTGCCTCTCAATGGTACACCTTTATGATAGAGTTTCCATAGGAAAACTTTGATTTTAGGCATAGTATCAATTTTCCAAATCCAATTGAAAGACTATTTAGATGTTTCATGGAATTGGCCGTCATGTGCTGCCCATGTGGCTGATCTGATGGAGAAATCACCTGAGCTATTTAATCCCCAACAGAAGGAATCTTCTGTCTCATGAATGGGTATAGAGATGCCTTGAATTTTCCGGATAACAAGATGGTTATTAAGGACTAGCTTAAGATGCTGGACATGCCATTGTGACTGTTGCGTACTAAAATCACACACTTTAGCATCAGGCTGGGGAATGTTTTCTTCATCTATTGGGATTATCTCCACTAGATTTCTGTTTTCAATCCAATTGTCAAAACCAAAAGGAAATTTGGTTTCCTTTTCCTATCTTCCAACAGATACCTTTCTTAAGAAAATCTCTAATTTTTAGATTACTTTTCCATACACGCAAATCATTGTTCTTTCGTTTGTAGCTAAGAAGATTAGAATTTATAAGTACTTTGCCTCCATAGACTGTACCCAGAGACTGGGTGCATTTGTGAGAACTTTCCAAGCTAGCTTACATTGGAAGGCTTTGTTAACGGCTTCAATTTTGCGTAACCCTAGGCCACCCATACTTTTATAGGCAAACATATCTTGTCCCGAGCTATAAGTGGTAAACCTTTTTCTAAGTTAGATTTTTTCCAGAAGAAGTCTCTATTACACTTGTCTAGATATTTACTAGTACCTTGAGGTAGCTCGAAACATTGCATTGTATGAGCTGGTAGTGATTCTATATGAGGTTATATTAAAACCATTCTGCCTGCTTTAGACAAGCAGTTTGCTTTCCAACCCTCCAATTTAGCAGTTGTTTTATTAATGATTTCTTGAAATGTTGAACTTGAAGGTCGACCTTAGAAAACACGGCAACCCAAGTATTTACCTAAGGACTCCCTCTATGGGATATTGAAATTAGCAGTTACCAGATGTCTATTTGCAGGGGAGGCAGTATTAAAAAAGGTCATAACCAACTTATGGTAATTAATTAGTTTCCCTAAGGTTGAACAAAAGGTATCGAGCACACTTTCAAGCTTGTTACAACTGTCTGAATTAGCTTTGTAAAAAATCAGACAATCATCTGCAAAAAGTAGGTATGAGATTTTGATATCCCTGGGACTTATCTTAACTCCTATACCCGATTTTGGAGCACTAGCTATTGTGTAAAGCATATGATTAAGGGCTTCCATACATAGAATAAATGAGTAGGGGGAGAGTGGATCTCCTTATCTGGTTCCTCTAGTCGGAGTGAATAAACTGTGAGGTTCATCATTCACCATTATTGAATATAAGACTGAGGACATACACTCTTTAATCCAAGAGTTCCAAGCGGAATGGAACCCCATTTCTTGTAGGCATTTAGGGATAAAGTCCCACTCAATCCTATCATAAGCTTTTTCCATATCCAACTTGATAGCTAGCCAAGCGGCCTTGGGTTTCAGGTTCTTAAACTTATGCATAATTTTATGCATACGCAGAATATTATCATGTATTGATCTCCCCGAAACAAAGGTACTTTGGAACGGGGAAATTAGTTTGTCAAGCACGGGCCTTAGCCTGTTAACCAAGATCTTAGATATGATTTTATAAATTTTTGAGCATAAGCTGATGGATCTATAATGACTAGTTTGGGAGGGGTTAGGCATCTTTGGGATAAGGGCAATGAACGTATGATTAATTTCCTTTAGAATTTTTTCATTTGTAAAAAATTCAAGAATACAGTTGAACAAATCTTTCTTAATAATATGCCAATAATTTTTGAAAAAACCTGCTCCAAAACCATCAGGTCCTGGGGTTTTGTTAGAATCAATACTAAATAGTGCATCCTTAACCTCATCCAAGTTGGGAGGTTTAGTGAGTTTTATGTTATCGACTTCTGAAATTAGTCTCGATAACCCCAAGTTTGAGATAGCCCTAGTGTTGTGTGCACACTTGAATCGCTGAGTAAAATCTGAAATGAACTTGTTGGCAATAATTTTGTGATCATCGATCCAAAGGCCACAATCATCTTAGAGTTTCACAACTAATTTCCTTTTTCTACTTAAGTTTGCTCTATTATGAAAGAATTTTGAGTTTCTACCACCATTTACCAACCATTCCTTTTGAGCCATCTTACCCCAGTATTTTTGGCTAAACAACAACATTTTTTCCCTTTGTTTCAAGAGTCAATGCATCCATGAGTTAAATCTGTAGCTATCCAGCTGAGCTATTAGCCTACCTTCGACATACTCAATTTTTTGAGCATTTCTCATAAGAGTGTCATGAATGTTGCCAAAGTGCTTTTTTGATCAGTCTTTAACATTGAGCTTAACTGTTTTCAGCTTTCGTATGATTTTAAAAATGTTAGTCCCTCTTTGATGATTTCCCCAATTTCTTGGAACTATATTGTCAACATTCTGGTATTTACACCAAAAATTTTGAAAGCGGAACGGGAATGCCTTACTCCTATCATGTTGAACATGGGCCGAGATAATAATGGGAGAATGGTTAGAACATGTAAAATTGCCATGTAATTCATAAGCATCAGGATAAAGATTACTCTAGTCGTTTATAACAATTGTTCTATCAAGCCTTTCCTAAACAAGATGTGTATACACCCATTTTTTCCATGTAAATATACTACCCTTTACTTGGAGAGTCTCTGCATTAATTGCTGAAAGAAAGCTATTTAGGTGTTGGAATCTGTTGATATGTGGCACAGATCCTCCTAATTTTTCATTAGGGCAGGCTATTTCATTGAAGTCCCCCAACATACACCATGGGATATATATAACATTATATAATTGGGATAGATGCTCCCAGAAATCATATTTATCTCTACTTCATACTGGAGCATAAATTCCTGAGATGATTAAATTCTTAACATTTTTTGTATCATGCACCAACATATGAATTGCTCGCTGTTCTTTTAGTAAAATTGAAGCATGAATATTTCCATTATTTCATAAGACTGCTATCCCCTCCCCTTAGAGTGGTTAACTGGGGGAACAAAATCATAATGTTCAAATCCCATTTTAGGGAGAATTCTACAAATGTTAGTTTCATTAACTAAGGTTTCTAAAACAAAGATCAAATCAGGCTTATGAGTTCTAATTAAGAATTTGACTTCTTACAGGGCTTCAGATTTTTTAACACTTTGGGTATTCCAACAAATAATTTTCATGTAAAGCGCTTAGTTAAAGTCCCACTTAGGAGGGAAATTGTTCTTTTGTAGTTCTTGTAGCGACTTCTGGTAAGATTTTTTAAGGAAACTAACACAAAAACCAACCTGGTAAGCATAAAGTCCAAAAAAAGATAAAATGCCACGAGGTTCCAAGTATTATGCTCGGAGAGATTATGTACAATAGCCTTGGACAAAGAGGGTGACATAAGCTGGATTATGCCAAACTTTCGATCGAAGTAAGCCAACGCAGATAATACATGAAAACTAAATTTTAAAAACGCATGGTTGCTTATAAGTGAGTTATCGAATACCATTTTGGTCCCACCAAAAATAGAATCCCGTGATAATACAACAATGTACACTCCCAAAGCTTGGCTCGTGAGCTCTACGTTATTAAAAAAGATGAGACAAGATATATGCTAAAACAGATCATTTTTGTGATGCTTAATATTAAGTTCTAAACAAGGCAATATAAGCATAGAACTTTGTCTGGGCCCAAGGGCATTCTGAATAAGGGCCTTGGAAAAACAAGAGAGGACATCCTCATCTAGTTTTTCTTTCGCCACACCAGTAAGGACTTAATCCATACGGAATAAGTTACCATTAATGGTCCATAGGTCCTTCATGAGTTGGAAAGATCTGCTGGGGGCTATGATACCAATTAGTAGGCTCAACTTCCTGCACACTGAAATAAAACATCGAGAGAAATGATGCATAGATGATAATAGCTTAAGAGGATGCTCGCTATGGGCCAAATATACAATTTGTTGAGGCCAGTAAGCAGTCTGAGGATTAGCCCTGGAAAAGAAAAATGGGACAACCCTGAATTGTCTTTCGCTCGCCATAATAAAGAAAAAAGTTGTCGATGAAATTGGTATGTGAAACCTGCACCGACTATGCAGCGGAAAGTAATGTCCAATATGATGAGCTAAAATATCCTGGCAAACAAATCTAAGAATGGCATATGCCTTCACACAAATATGAACACTAAGGCAGTACAATTTTTCGGAAAGAGACAATGGCAGTTGAAGCGCCACCCTATCAATTAAAGGTAACATGGATTTATGCTTGAAGATTTCCACAGTAGTATCCACATAATCAGGGCATTTTATAATTAAACAGAGGACATTAATAGCACTCCAGGAAGCTAGAGACAAACAAGATAGGGGAACAGGGGTAAATGATAGATGCAAGTAATACTTACACTTAATCATGCTTTGCATACATAGTCTAATATTTTTAAAAATAACCCAAGACTTTATAGGTACCCATAACTCAGAGTTAGTAAAATTCTCAAGTGGGTAGATGCCACTCACGCATCTACAACAAAAATATAAAGTTCTTACAATATAACCATACAACCCTACCATATAAGGGCATAGAACAATAAAAGGAGCATACAAGACACCAATGAGAATAGTCCGAAAAGGGTCATAGCTGGAGGCCTTGCTCGTAATAGCTCTACCTAGTCATAATGAAAATATCACACTGACTATAGATTCGTAGAGGATGTGATCCACACCATGAATCACAGGTAAAAGACATCCCCAACTATGCCAATACATACATAAATAAATCCTAATCTCAGCAAGAGTGCAAACCTCGGTCACACAAAACACTCTCAAGTTGCAATAACCAAGCCTTATCAACAAGTGAGAGTGGAAACAAATGCTTGCATCGCAAAGGTGGATAAGAGTATAGGCCATGAATAACATCATAAGGCAATCAACCTCACTGATCTTTATTGCAGGACTATATAAATGTAGCCCAATACTATGTGCTAATTTAACCCCCATAAACAAAGAGTGTTCTACCCTAAGACTCCATAGACCGATTACTAGAAGCAACCAACGAAGACAGGTCTCTAGAATCCCCACAAAATTCAGATAGGATAAAGAGGGCATATCACAAATCTTCCAAATAGACCCACAAACCAGTGTAATGATCAGAGCAAGCCCTCATACATGGACTCGAGTTTCCATTTACATGATAAATCCACCAATTACATTGTGGGCAACATCCATCAAATTCGATAAAAACAACATTAACCAAAACAGAGAGAGAAAGAAGACTTACTTGGGCCTTGCAAGGATAACAAATACGGCAGAACTCATCACTAGCAAGAAGACCCCAAAGCATAGGGCCTTCTCCATTGAC
>NCQV01037342.1:0-15729 GCA_002740545.1 Lophocereus schottii
AAAAAAAAATCAAACCGGGTGCGAATAATTAAATTTGTTTTTCGAAGTTCGAAATTAAATGTGATATCATGAAAAATAATTTAATCTTTTTAAATCATGGTTATTGAGGCCTAACATCAATTTTTCTAAAAAATTATTTTTGGTAAATGAAACTCGAATTGCAAAGTGGAGCTCCAAATGAATTCCCCCAACCGAGATGATAAATGAGATAAATAAATGTGAAAAATTAGTAATATAGCTTAATTAAATAAATAAACATAATTTGGGGTCGGGCTGTTACAGAGACATATGTGCACTTCTTACAAGTGTCAAACCTAATAGCAAGAGACCTACATCTGGTAATTACAGCAGTAGACATGATGAGTGGAAGACATGAAAGTTTAATAATGATTATATGGCACACATATGTCTAATGTTATAGATGTGGTCATAACCGACATAGTCAATTTATGGAAACATAGATTCTAGGGTCGAAAGTTCACATATAGTTCCCAGGCATTATCATAGGAATAAAAGTTTAGTGTAATTAACTTAGTTATTTTGTCCCAACCTCCGAAGCACACATTGAAATACTCCAAAAGGAAATCTCAAATTTCTAAACCGAGAGGATATGCTAACCTCAAGAATATTTCAATGAAATACAACATATATTTGCAAACATATGAAAATGGATAAACATTTTTTACACAATTTGTAAATTTAACAAGATTCTCAAAGTCGTATTTTTTAAGAAAGTTCAATGTCTCATATCTTACATATTCAGGCAAAATGCATAAGCTTTTACATGCAACTCTGAAGGTTACAACTTATGAAACATATTTTCATAATACAAAATGCATATTCTCAAAATATAAAACATATTTTTATGAATTTCAATCAAACATATATACTCATTAAAGGGCAGCCTGGTGCACAAGCATCCCGCGTTCATGCAGGGTCCAAGGAAGGGCCGCACCCCAAGGGGTGTATTGTAGGCAGCCTAACCTGACTTTGTCAGTGGCTGATACTCATTATATATAAAATTAGCCAAAAATATCACGGAGGTTTCACATAATGTTTTCACTCAAATTAATCCCAATGATATCAAATAAACATGCTCATATCTCTTATGAAGTTCAATAGGGTTGAAATATGCTAAAATAGATACAACATCTATTTGAAATATATTCTCACAATATGTAAGAAAATGATTGGTGAATTTCAATCGACAATACATACTTATTGTATATTTTATAAAATCCAATAGCAACTAAATGTGCCCAAAACATGCATAAACATGAGATAAATACTAACAATTTACAATATTTCACAAAATTATCTCAATAAAATCAAACAAACATGCTTACACATCTTATAATATATTCAATAAAAAAACATAACATTTAGTGAAACCACATAATAGCATAAAAGAATATGCCCACATATAAACTATATGCTCAACTTTATGGTTAACTAATCAGCTCTTTTGGTCAATTAGGAGATGTGGTCAGCCCTAATGGTCACCAAATAAACCCTTTTGGTCAACTGTGAACAATATTTAGGCAATTATGTTTTCTTTAATTTAAAAAAAAGGAAAAACAGTAGCTGCTCATGCGTTCTACATGTGGGAAACCCTTCCCCTTCTTTCAGTTGCACCTATCGAGTCGAATATCTAGAAAATGTGTCCTGCAACCTAGCTCTCATCTAATCTACCATTTGGGATTGATCCTAGACTTGTTCAGGATTGGTTTGAAGCCTCAATTGTGGAAATAAGGTCAAATGGACGAAAAATTTGGTTTTACATGTCAATTAACCCTACTTGCCACCGGAAACATTTCTTGAATTTTTTCAGCCATAATCCAGTCAAATCAGGTCAGAAATAGAGAGTTTTTTCTTGAATCTTAGGACAAAACAAATATCATTTGAAATAATTAACTCATAAGTTGGTTAAAAAACTAGTTAAGAATTTGGCCCTGACCCGATGCCTTGGAGGCAAAATCTACAAATTATAAGTAAATTTTGGTAGCAATGGCAACATGATTTGAAGGCTTTTACTCAAAAAGAATTGAGTAACAAAATGAACTAGGGAATTCTAAAAAAGAATGACGTATAGTGGCCAAAAAGTTGGGTTCACCACCCAAATGAAACCCTAGAATTGGCGGCAGATGGTTTGTTGAAATTCGAACAAATTTGCAGTCAAATGGGATAGAGAGCGAGAGGGATTTGAAATCAAATGGGAAATGCAATCCACGCATCAATTTCAAACAATATTGAATGTATACCATGATCAATTGAATTGATTTGGGCATTTCTAATACTCAAAACCCTAGAATTTTGAAATACAATTACTCGCAACTGATACAATCAAATCATGTGTATAATATAGAAAATTAAAACCTCAGTAAGCTCTACCAATATCCAAAATTTCATGAAAATTCATCAAGAAATTGCACATGAAATAATAGCTTAAAGTTTTGAATGAAAACTAAAAAAAAAAAAAGAAAAAAACAGAAAGTAAGTGTAATCCATTACGCAAATTTCAAGAGATCTTATAAGTAATCCAAAAAGAAAGGAGCTGTCATGGTTTTGGTACCAATAAAGTAAATTAAAACATGGATTAAACACAAACGAGTTTACCTAACTTAATCCTATAACGGTAGATGATCGAACCTGGTTTTAAATCACTAGTCAGGGAATGATTTTACTAAGTGGAGAACCTTCACAAACTCACAACCTAAGAGCTCTAGGGGTTTTGCAAAAATTCTTGACATCCACTGTCATATGTACCTCTTAGACTATGCCCTTATAAAGTTATAATAAAGTAGCCAATTAGAGACACTAGGATTTTACGTGGAAATTACTTATATTCCTTTGCGCATATGGTCGTTTGACGCTTATGCAACTTTGCTAGCACCTCTTATGGATGGATTATACGCTTAAGTCCAGCAATATATTATAGGAATAAAGGTTATCGTAGTCGATTGAAGATTTGTATCACTCATTAAACTATTTTTCTCTAACCTACTCACTTATTTTTCTCTTGAATATCATAAGGGTGCTTTAGGAAATTCCATCGCTAATTCTTAAATCTTTGTGCCATTAGGTAGGATGTAGAAACCAAGCTCTAGCGAGATTGACTGCCTGTCAAGTGTGAAATATTGCGTTTTAATGAGGAAGATGCAATCCTCTTTCTAGCGGGTTTCGTGGAATGTCGTTTTATATTTAAGCAAGAAAATAAAATTCTAACTTCACGAAATCTAACTTAGTACATATTGAACATTCGTCTTCCCACGTGAATCACTGTTTTCCAAAAGTAGAACATGGGGGAAGAGATCCCTATATCCATCATTTTTTTCTTCATATTGTAGACCTATTGATCTAGTGCAAACTTCCTGAACAAAATATTGATCTCGTATGAGAGAATGTACTTGAATTGTCGAATGTCATTGAAGAACTTTACGACAACCTCCACATTGTTCACCCCAAACATCACAAAGAAAATAGCCATAAACAACACACAACCAAGACAAGATGAAATACTCCCATTTGTAGAAACAAAATCAAAATCTCACAATTGAGGGGAGAAATCATAACAAATATAAAGAAAATAACAATTAAACATATGGGTAGATTAAAAGGGAAGAAGAGGTTCAGGAACGATCATAAAAGATCATTCCCGACCTCTAATGGCTTTGCTTAGAAGAGCAAGAAAATTGAAAGATGAGGGTGAGTGGGTAGTTTTTAGAGAGAATCAAGAACTAGGGTTTATGATTTATGATTATATACAATGAATGGTGATAAATCACGACATTATATGGTGTAATGCTTAGAAATAATGGACAAAATGTTAGGCAAATACATGTTAGATATAAGAATAAAAACTTGTTAACCTTGTTTCCTTTTATGGTAATCCCAAGTATTGTTATTTCCTTTGTCAGATTGGTACAAAAATATTGCTAAGAAAAAACAGCATTTGTGTTAGGAGGTAAAATAATGTTGATTTTGGATATAAAAGTAATGTTGCTTATTTTCCCTGAACTCTTAACCTTCAAATATACAACACTAACCCTCAAATCCTCAACCACAAAAGTTGAACCCTATTCCCTAAACGTTTTGTGATATGGGGTTTGAGGTTTAGCATTTAATGTTCACCATTCAATATTTAGGTTTGCACTTAGGTTTTAAAGTTAAGGTTTAGGGTTTGGATTTTAGCATTCAACTATATACATTAACTCTCCTAATCCAAAACTTAAACACTAAATCTTGACTGTAAACCTTTGCAGTTTAGGCTTGAATTTTCATGGATTAAAATTTAGTAGTTGAATTTAGCCCTAAGCATAAGCTCATAAACCCCAAGTATTAAATGCCAAACCCTAAACATTAAATCACAAAAATCAAAATGTAAACCCTAAACTCCAATAACCAAGCTTAAACCCGGGGCCCTAAACCTTGGATCCTAATCCATAGACACTAAAACCTAAATCTAGATGCTAATTGCAAACCATTAGGGTTAAGGTTTAGGTTTAGTATTGATTTTTTGTGGTTTAGGTTTTGAGATTTGGCATTTAACCCTAACGTTAAGCCCCAAACCCTAAATCACAAAAATTTAAATATAAACTCTAAACCCTAATCTTTAAATCCTAAACCTAAACCATGAACCCTAACCCCTAAACTCTAATTCAAAATTTTGGGCTTTAAATACTAGAATCTAAGCCCTAAATCTTGACACTTGATCCTTAGGGTTGAACCCTAAATGATGAAGTCCTTAAAGTTCAATCCAATAGATACCCATAGCTAGCTCTTAGACTAAAATAACAACTGCATTTCCTCTTAAAAAATAGATCTTTTCTAATCGCAAAAAAAAAAAAAAAAAAAACCACGCCCTTTTCTAGACCAAGTAATGTGATTAGTTATATTATATCAAAACAAAAGAAAAACGTATTTGTCAGAACATAATAATTCAAAGAGTAATGAATTTCAATTATCTTAAGTCATTGTTGCATGTGACATATAAGTTGCTACTTATATTGAGTTCAGTTATCAATTTATTATTGAATCAATTGACTATTTATTAGGTTGAAGTTTTTGACATTATCAAATTATACCTGCATCAATTGCCTATGTATTATGCATTGGTTTATGTTGAAATTCACAATTTCAAGTGTAGATTTTAGAGGCAAACCTTAAAGGTTTAAAGATTTTATTTATAGTTCAACCCTATGCTTGAAGCAAAACTTGTTAACCCATATTTGTCAATGGTTGTCCCAGGTAGAGCCATCCATTTCAACAAGTTAGCAAAAAAATATTGTTTTCTTATGGGAAATGCAACTCACCACATATCATGTAAGAAAGCAATATATTTATTATTAACAAGATAAATGGGATAGTCCTTCTTGGAAATCCAAATAATAGATACTAGGGTTCAACCCTAAGCCTTACACCCTAGACCCTAAACTATAAATCCTAAACACTGCTTGTAACCGTTTGCAATTTAGGATTTTCTTGATTTAGAGTTTGGGGTTTAGCATTCTAATCCTAAGCGCTAAACATTGAAAGCAAAACCCTAAACCATAAATCACAAAAAATTAAATTATTATTTGAAAATCATATTTATTACCTTAATTAAGTGATTTATGAATTAACTTTCCCCTATTTTTCGGGTTTTCTTAGAGAAAATGAACGAAAATTTGCAAAATTGGGTAATTCGCAATTCTATACTTTGAGCTCATAATGCTAATATCATTTTTTAAAGAAAATGGGTGAATAAGAATTAAGATACATATTACATAGCCACTTTATGTGATAAATGAACTCACAATGCTAATATCAATTTTTTTAAGAAATAGGTGAATAAGGGTTAATTAATATCAATTAAGATAAATATTATGTAGCCACTTTATGTGCTAACAAATATCAAAATACTTGTATTTGAATTCTCTCTTTGGAAAAATAAATGCATTTTTCCTCTAATAATAACCGTTGTCGCTTAAATTGGTGATCATGTGATAAATACGTGGTATATTTTAATATATTATGAATTTTCCAAATAACAATTTGTTAGTTAATCATGTGTCTCTTAAAAAGGGGCCATATTCATGTGTCAACCCTACCTTGGAATACCATTGAACAAAACAAGGTTAACAAGTTTTATTTTTGTTGGGATTAATTATAATATATTATAAAGACCAAAGAAAAGCACGGTACTAGTTGTTATAAAATAATAATTCAAAGGCCAATGAATTTTGTTTGTCTTGTATAATCATTCTTAGATACGACAAACAAGTTACTGGGTTCAATTATTGACTTATGTTTGGATCAATCGACTATATAGTATGTATGATTTTATCAAAATTTATAAATTTTAAGTGTACTCTCATAATTAGTTTAATACAATGAACCATAAAATAATTAATTGATTCCATTTGTCATCCATTTGTCTATCATTAGTTCAGTTTACATTTGGATTGAAAGTAATAATATAATCGATCAATATATGATCAGAATATATCAATGAAACTATAAAATAATCGAATTTGATTGAACAAAAATGAAAAACAAAAAGATTGAGAAAAGGAAAGGGAGCATATAAGCGGCCAGTCTCCCACTCCATCTTGTATCTTGTTTTTTGGACCAACCTATTCTCTCAAGTTTGCTTATTCCATTGCAAGATTTGTAATATTTTTCTAAATATTTAGAATCCACTCCCATCCTAGCCTCCTTTCTTTTTCTTTTTTTTTTTTCATTTTGTGCAAATAGAACAGGGGCTTCATCCCACACCCAAAAATGGTCAGCAACTCCACCCCTTTTCTACCAATCCAATCATTTGAGAACACAATAACGGCACCAACACTATAGTCATTGAAGGCTACTATTAGCCACCACCTCACATAGCTCCTCTTGTTTCTCATCTCAGCTAAATGAAATCGAGTAAGGCCAATTTGATGTCTGTTGGTTATTCCTCTGCGACAACTATTGCTTCTTTGGTTATCAAGCCACCAAATTGACCACCCACTGCGGCAAGCATAGTCGAACGACCACCCCCACTACCTTCCCTAGTTATTTCTCTATTTGACTGCAATAGAACAGGGGGGTAAGAACTCCATCACAGGCCCAGTTCCAGCCTCCTCCAACGTCTCCACCCCCTAGCTTCAAAAAAATTTCCTTCCGTTGGCGTCAACGGAAGATAGCGCATCTTCATGTGCATGAGAGGTGGGGAGAGACTAGAGAGAGGATTGAATCCAAATTAGATGGGCAAAGAGAAGGGGGAGAGAGAGAGAGCGTAAATGGAAAAGGTTGGGGTGAGGGTATATGTGGAAAAGCAATTTCCAGCTCATTCCTTTAACTTTTCAAAGCCGACACACCAGCATTTTCTTCTAAATGGAGATCATTTGGGTAATTATAAATAAAATTGAATACCTGTTGGTAATTTTCCCTAAATATTGCGTGTGTTCAACAGTAAAAGAGAACTCTTAAACAATGATTACAAGTACTAGAGTCTCCTGATGTTTACATATTGGATAAATTTCTTTACCCACAAAATCAAGTATGTCGTCATAAGGCCACTTTTGATTGCAAATGATTTAGGGTTAAAGTGCTAAAACTGTTTCGATTCCCCTGATCAGGGCAATATGCTTTGCTAAAGCTTCCGTTGCCCTTTTTTTCAGAGCTCTTCTCATCTTTCTGTTTTCAATGTTACACTCCAATGTGCAATTTAATTTATTTCAATAAACCCACCTTATTAATTATATTAACTAAAAGGTTCTTGCATTGTTTTTAATAAAAGTTAAATTTTTGAAGAGAACATCTCATATAAGACCTATTGTGAGGCAGACTCGTTTAGAAGTGACTTCGTTTAAATTTGGCGATGACTAATAATATATTTCGGAATGACTTTCAAAATTTTTGTTGGGATTAAGTATAATATATGATAAAAACCAGAGGAAAGCACCGTACTAGTTGTTATAAAACAATAATTCAAAGGCTAATGAATTTTGTTTGTCTTGTGTAATCATTCTTGGATAAGACAAACAAGTTATTGGGTTCAGTTATCGATTTATGTTTGGATCAATTGACTATGTAGTATGTCTGATTTTATCAACATTTATAAATCTTAAGTGTACTCTTATAATTAGTTTAATTCGATGAACCATAAAATAATTAATTGATTCCATTTGTCCTCCATTTGTCTATCATTAGTTCAGTTTACATTTGGATTGAAAATAATACCTGAAATAATAATACGACCAAAATATATCAATGAAACTATAAATAATCGAATTTGATTGAACAAAAATGAAAAAAAAAAGATTAAGAAAAAGAAAGGCCGCATATAAGCGGCCAGTCTCCCACTCCATCTTGTTTCTTGTTTTTTGGACCAATCTATTCTCAAGTCTGCTTATTCCATTGCAAGATTTGTAATATTTTTTTAAATATTTAAAACCCACCCCATCCGAACCTCTTTTCTTTTTTTTTTTTCTCATTTTGTGCAATTAGAACATCCCATTCCCAAAAAAGGTTAGCAACTTCACCCCTTTCCTACCAATCCAATCATTTGAGAACACAACAAGGCCACCATCACATTAGTCATTGAAGGCTGCTACTAGTCATCGTCTCACGTAACTCCTCCTGTTTCTAATCTCAATTAAATGAAATCGGGTAAGGCCAATTGATTGTCTGTTGGTTGTTCCTTCGCGACAACCATTGCTTCTCCGACAATTCTAGCCACCAAATTGACCACCCACTGCTGCAGGCATAGTCCAACGATCACCCCAACTACCTTCCCCGGTTATTTTGCTATTTGGCTGCAATAGAACAGGGGCTAAGAACTCCATCTCAGGCCCAGTTTCAGCCTCCTCCAACATCTCCACCCCCTACCTTCGGAAAAATTTCCTTCCGTTGGCGTCATCGGTAGATAGCCCACCTTCATGTGCATGAGGGGGGAGACCAGAGAGAGGATTGAGTCCAAATTAGATGGGCAAAGAGAAGAGAGAGAGAGCATAAATGGAAAAGGTTAGGGTGAGGGTATTTGTGGAAAAGCAATTTCCAGCTCATGCCTTTGACTTTTCAAAGCCGACACAATAGTATTTTCTTCTAAATGGAGATCCTTTGGGTAATTATAAATTAAATTGAATACCTGTTAGTAATTTTCCCCAAATGTTGCATGTGTTCAACAGTAAAAGAGAACTCTAAACAATGATTACAAGTACTAAAACTGTCGTCATAAGACCACTTTTGATTACAAACGATTTTGGGTTAAAGTTCTAAAACTGTTTCGATTCCTCTAATGAGGGCGATATGCTTTGTTAGAGCTTCCATTGCCCTTTTTTCAGAGCTCTTCTCATCCTTTTGTTTTCAATGTTGTACTCCAATGTTCAATTTAATTTATTTCAACAAACCCACCTTATTAATTATATTAACTAAAAGGTTCTTGCACAGTTTTTAATAAAAATTAAATTTTTGAAGAGAACACCTCATACAAGACCTATTGTGAGGCAGACTCTTTTAAAAGTGACTTTGTTTAAATTTTGCAGTGATTAATAATATATTTCAGAATGACTTTCAAAATTTTTGTTGGGATTAATTATAATATATTATGAAAACCAAAGAAAAGCACAGTACTAGTTGTTATAAAATAATAATTCAAAGGCTAATGAATTTTGTTTGTCTTTTATAATCATTCTTAGATATGACAAACAATATATTGGGTTCAGTTATCGATTTATATTTGGATTGATTGACTCTGAAGTATGCCTGATTTTATCAAAATTTGTAAATTTTAAGTGTACACTCATAATTAGTTTAATACAACGAACCATAGAATAATTAATTGATTTCGTTTGTCCTCGATTTGTCTATCATTAGTTTAGCTTACATTTGGATTGAAAATAATACTAGAAGTAATAATATGGTCAGAATATATCAATGAAACTATAAAATAATCGAATTTGATTGAACAAAAATGAAAAAAAAAAAGATTAAGAAAAAGAACATAAACATATAAGCGGCCAGTCTTCCACTCCATCTTGTTTCTTGTTTTTTGGACCAATCTATTCTCAAGTCTGCTTATTCCATTGCAAGATTTGTAATATTTTTTTAAATATTTGAAACCCACTCCCATCCGAACATCTTTTCTTTTTTTCCCCCATTTTGTGCAAGTAGAACTGGGGTTTCATCCCATACCCAAAAATAGTCGGCAACTCCACCCCTTTCCTACCAATCCAATCATTTGAGAACACAACAATGTCAACAACACAGCAGTCATTGAAGGCTGCTATTAGCCACCACCTCACGTAGCTCCTACTGTTTCTCGTCTCAGCTAAATGAAATCGTGTAAGGCCAATTTGTTTTCTGTTGGTTGTTCCTCCGCGACAACCATTGCTTCTCTGNNTATCTAGCCACCAAATTGACCACCCACTGCTGCAGACATAGTCCAACGACCACCCCAAGTACCTTCCCCAGTTATTTCTCTATTTGACTACAATAGAAATAGAACAGGGGGCAATAACTCTATTTCAGGCCTAGTTTCAGCCTCCTCGAACGTCTCCACCCCCTAACTTTGGAAAAATTTCCTTCCGTTGGCGTCATCGGTAGATAGCCCATCTTCATGTGCATGACGGGGGGGGAGACTAGAGAGAGGATTGAATCCAGATTTGATGGGCAAAGAGAAGAGAGAGAGAGCGCAAATGGAAAAGGTTGGGGTGGAGGTATTTGTGGAAAAGCAATTTCCAGCTCCTTCGTTTGTCTTTTCAAAGCCGACCCAACAACATTTTCTTCTAAATGGAGATCCTTTGGGTAACTATAAACAAAATTGAATTCCTGTTGGTAATTTTCCTAAATGTTGCATATGTTCAATAGTAAAAGAGAACTCTTAAACAATGATTACAAGTACTAAAGTCTCCTGATGTTTTCATATTAGATAAATTTCTTTATCCACAAAATAAAGTTTGCCATTGTAAGACCACTTTTGATTATAATTGATTTAGGGTTAAAGTTCTAAAACTGTTTCGATTCCACTGATGAGGGCAATATGCTTTCCTAAAACTTCCATTGCCCTTTTTTCAGAGGCCTTCTCAACCTTCTGTATTCAATGTTCTACCCCAATGTGCAATTTAATTTATTTCAACAACCCACCTTATTAATTATATTAACTAAAAGGTTCTTGCACAGTTTTTAACCAAAATTAAATTTTTAAAGAGAACACCTCGTATAAGACCTATTGTGAGGCAGACTCTTTCAGAAGTTACTTCGTTTAAATTTTGCGATGACTAATAATATATTTGGAAATGACTTTCAAAATTTTTGATGGGATTAATTATAATATATTATAAAACCAAAGAAAAGCACAACGCTAGTTGTTACAAAATAATAATTCAAAGGCTAATGAATTTTGTTTGTCTTGTAAAACCAGAAATAATAATATGATCAGAATATATCAATGAAACTATAAAATAATCGAATTTGATTGAACAAAAAAAAAAGATTAAGAAAGGAAATGGAGCATATAAGCGACCAGCGTCCCACTCATCGAGTTTCTTGTTTTTCGGACCAATCTATTCTCAGGTCTGCTTATTCCATGGCAGGATTTGTAATATTGTTTTAAATATTTAAAACTCACTCCCATCCGAACCTCTTTTCTTTTTCTTTTTTTTTTCATTTGTGCAAGTAGAGCAGGGGTTTCATCCCATACCCAAAAGTAGTCAGCTCCACCCCTTTCCTTCCAATCTAATCATTTGAGAACACAACAACGCCACCAACACTACAGTCATTGAAGGCTGCTATTAGCCAACGCCTCATGTAGCTCCTCCTATATCTCATCTCAGCTAAATGAAATCGGATAGGCCCAATTGGTTGTCTGTTGGTTGTTCCTCAGCGACAACCATTGCTTCTCCGACTATCTAGCCACCAAATTGGCCACCCACTGCTGCAGGCATGGTCCAACGACCACCCTAACTACCTTCCCCAGTTATTTCACTATTTGACTGCAATAGAACAGGGGGCAAGAACTCCATCTCAAGCCCAGTTTCAGCCTCCTCCAACGTCTCCACCCCCTAGCTTCGGAAAAATTTCCTTCCGTTGGCGTCATCAGTAGATAGTCCATCTTCATATGCACGAGGTGGGGGACACTACAGAGAGGATTGAATCCAGATTAGATGGGCAAAGAGAAGAGAGAGAGACAGCATAAAGGAAAAGGTTGGGGTGAGGGTATTTGTGGAAAAGCAATTTCCACCTGATTCCTTTGACTTTTCAAAGCCGGCACAACAACATTTTCTTTTAGATGGAGATCCTTTGGGTAATTATAAATAAAATTGAATACCTGTTGGTAGTTTTTTTAAATGTTGCATGTGTTCAACAGTAAAAGAGAACTCTTAAACAATGATTACGAGTACTAGAGTCTCCTGATGTTTTCATATTGGATAAATTTCTTTATCCATAAAATCAAGTATGTCATTATAAGACCACTTTTGATTACAATTGATCTAGGGTTAAAGTTCTAAAACTGTTTCGATTCCCCTCATGAGGGCAATATGCTTTGCTAAAGCTTCCATTGTGCTTTTTTCAGAGCTCTTCTCATCCTTTTGTTTTCAATGCTGTACTCCAGTGTGCAATTTAATTTATTTCAACAGACCCACCTTATTAATTATATTAACTAAAAGGTTCTTGCACATATTTAATAAAAATTAAATTTTTGAAGATAACACCTCATAGAAGACCTATTGTAAGACAGACTCTTTTAGAAGTGACTTCTTTTAAATTTTGTGGTGACTAATAATATACTTCGGAATGCCTTTCAAAATTTTTGTTGGCTTTAATTATAATATATTATAAAAACCAAAGAAAAGCACAATACTAGTTGTTATAAAATAATAATTCAAACGCTAATGAATTTTGTTTGTCTTGTGTAATCATTCTTAGATATGACAAATAAGTTATTGGGTTCAGTTATCGATTTATGTTTGGATTAATTGACTATGTAGTATGTCTGATTTTATCAAAATTTATAAATTTTAAGTGCACTTTTGTGATTAGTTAAATACAATGAACCATAAAATAATTAATTGATTCCATTTGTCCTCCATTTGTCTATCATTAGTTCAGTTTACATTTGGATTGAAAATAATACCAGAAATAATAATATGATCAGAATAGATCAATGAAACTATAAAATAATCGAATTTGATTGAACAAAAATGGAAAAAAAAATTAACAAAAAGAAAGGGAGCATAAGCGGCCAGTCTCCCACTCCATCTCGTTTCTTGTTTTTTTGACCAACCTATTCTCAAGTCTGCTCATTCCATTGTAAGATTTGTAATATTTTTTAAAATATTTAAAACCCATTCCCATCCGAACCTCTTTCCTTTTTTTTTCCTTTTCATTTTCTGCAAGTAGGACAGGGGTTTCATCCCATACCCAGAAATGGTCAACAACTCCACCCCTTTCTTACCAATCCAATCATTTGAGAACACAACAACGCCACCAACACTGTAGTGATTGAAGGCTGCTATTAGCGACCGCATCATGTAGCTCTTACTGTTTCTCATCTCAGCTAAATGAAATCGGGTAAGGCCAATTTGTTGTCTGTTGGTTGTTCCTTCATGACAACCATTTCTTCTCTGGCTATCTAGCCACCAAATTGACCACCCACTATTGCAGGCACAGTCCAACAACCAACCCAACTGCCTTCCCCAGTTATTTCTCTATTTGGCTGTAATAGAACAGGGGGCAAGAACTCCATTTCAGGCCCAGTTTCAGCCTCCTCCAACGTCTCCACTCCCTAACCTCGGAAAAATTTCCTTCTGTTGTCGTCATCGGTATATAGCCCATCTTCATGTGCATGAGGGCGGGGAGAGACTAAAGAGAGGATTGAATCCACAATAGATGGGAAAGAGAAGAGACAGTCAGCGTAAATGGAAATGGTTCGGGTGAGGGATTTGTGGAAAAGCAATTTCCAGCTCATTCCTTTAACTTTTCAAATTCGACACGACAACATTTTATTCTAAATAGAGATCCTTTGGGTACTTGTAAATAAAATTGAATACCTGTTGGTAATTTTCCCTAAATGTTGCACGTGTCCAACAGTAAAAGAGAACTCTTAAATAATAATTACGAGTACTAGAGTCCCCTGATGTTTCCATATTGGATAAATTTCTTTATCCACAAAGTCAAGCATGTCATTATAAGATTGCTTTTGATTACAAATGATTTAGGGTCAAAGTACTAAAACTGTTTCGATTCCCCTGATGAGGGCAATATGCTTTACTAAAGCTTTTGTTGCCGTTTTTTCAGAGCTCTTCTCATGCTTTTCTTTTCAACGTTGCACTCCAATGTGCAATTTAATTTATTTCAATAAACCCACCATATTAATTATATTAACTAAAAGGTTCTTGCACAGTTTTTAATAAAAGTTAAATTTTTGAAGAAAACACCTCATATAAGACCTACTGTGAGGCAGACTCGTTTAGAAGTAATTTCGTTTAAATTTTGCGGTGATCAATAATATATTTCGGAGTGACCTTCAAAATTTTTGTTGGGATTATGTATAATATATGACAAAAACCAGAGAAAAGCACCGCACTAGTGGTTATAAAATAATAATTCGAAGGCTAATGAATTTTGTTTGTCATGTGTAATCATTCTTGGATATGACGAACAAGTTATTGGGTTCAGTTATCGATTTATGTTTGGATCAATTGGCTATGTAGTATGTCTGATTTTATCAAAATTTATAAATCTTAAGTGTATTCTTATAATTAGCTTAATTCAATGAACCATAAAATAATTAATTGATTCCATTTGTCCTCAATTTGTCTATCATTAGTTCAGTTTACATTTGGATTGAAAATAATACCAGAAATAATAATATGATCAAAATATATCAATGAAACTGAAAATAATCGAATTTGATTAAACAAAAATGGAAAAAAAACGATTAAGAAGAAGAAAGGGAGAATATAACGGCCAGTCTCCCACTCCATCTTGTTTCTTGTTTTTTGGACCAAGCAATTCTTAAGTCTGCTTATTCCATTGCAAGATTTATAATATTTTTTTAAATATTTAAAGCCCACTCCTATCCGAAGCTCTTTTCTTTACTTTTATTATTTTCATTTTGTGTAAGTAAAACAGGGGTTTCATCCCATACCCAAAAACGGTCACCAACTCCACCGCTTTCCTACCAATCCAATCATTTGAGAACACAACAATGCCACCAACACTGCAGTGACTGAAGGCTGCTATGAGCCACCGCGTCATGTAGCTCCTCCGTTTTCTCATCTCAGCTAAATGAAATCGGTAGGGCCAATTTGCTGTTTATTGGTTGTCCGTCAGCGACAACCATTGCTTCTCCGGCTCTCTTGCCACCAGATTGACCACCCACTGCTGCAGGTATAGTCCAACGACCTACCCAACTACCTTTCCCAGCTATTTCCGTATTTGGCTGCAATAGAACAGGGACAAGAATTCCACTTCAGGCCCAGTTTCAGCCTCCTCCAACGTCTTCACCCCTCGGCTTCGAAAAAATTTCCTTCCGTTTCCGTCATCGGTAGATTACCCATCTTCATGCGCATGGGGGGGGTGCGACTAGAGAGAGGATTCAATCTAGATTAGATGGGCAAGGAGAAGAGAGAGAGAGCGTAAATGGAAAAGGTTGGGGCAAGGGTATTTGTGGAAAAGTAACTTCCAGCTCATTCCTTTGACTTTTCAAAACCGACACAACAGTATTTTCTTCAAAATGGAGATCCTTTGGGTAATTATAAA
>NCQV01037342.1:24215-41872 GCA_002740545.1 Lophocereus schottii
CCCCCCACTGCTGTAGGCATAGTCCAACGACCAACCAAACTACCTTCCCCAGTTATTTTTCTATTTGGCCGCAATAGAATAGGGGGCAAGAACTCCATTTCAGGCCCAGTTTCAGCCTTTTCCGATGTCTCCACCCCCTAGCTTCGTAAACAAGTCCTTCCACTGCCATCATTGGTAGATAGCCCATCTTCATGTGCATGAAGAGGGGGACAGACTAGAGAGAGCGTTGAATCTAGATTAAATGGGCAAAGAGAAGAGAGAGACAGCGTAAATGGAAATGGTTGGGGTGAGGGTATTTGTGGAAAACCAATTTTCAGCTCATTCCTTTGACTTTTCAAAGCCGACACAACAGCATTTTCTTCTAAATGGAGATCCTTTGGGTAATTATAAATAAAATTGAATACCTGTTGGTAATTTTCCCTAAATGTTGCATGTGTTCAATAATGAAAGAGAACTCTTAAACAATGATTACGAGTACTAGAGTCTCCTGATCTTTACATATTGGATAAATTTCTCTATCCACAAAATCAAGTATGTCATTATAAGACCGCTTTTGATTACAAATGATTTAGGGTTAAAGTACTAAAATTATTTCGATTCCCTAATGAGGGCAATATGCTTTGCTAAAGCTTCCATTGCTTTTATTTCAGAGCTCTTCTCATCCTTTTGTTTTCAATGTTGTAGTCCAATGTGCAATTTAATTTATTTCAACAAATCCACCTTACTAATTGTATTAACTAAATGGTTCTTGCACAGTTTTTAATAAAAGTTAAATTTTTGAAGAGAACACCTCATATAAGACCTATTGTGAGGCTGACCCTTTCAGAAGTAACTTCGTTTAAATTTTGCATTGATTAATAATATATTTCGGAATGACTTTCAAAATTTTTGTTGGGATTAATTATAATATATTATAAAAACTAAAGAAAAGCACAATACTAGTTGTTATAAAATAATAATTCAGAGGCTAATGAATTTTTTTTTGTCTTGTGTAACCATTCTTAGAAATGACAAACAAGTTATTGGGTTCAGTTATCGATTTATGTTTGGATCAATTGACTATGTAGTATGTCTGATTTTATCAAATTTTATAAATTTTAACTGTACGCTTATAATTAGTTTAATACAATGAACCATAAAATAATCGAATTTAATAGAACAAAAATGAAAAAAAAAAAATTAAGAAAAAGAAAGGGAGCGTATAAGCGGCCAGCCTCCCACTCCATCTTGTTTCTTGTTTTTTGGACCGACCTATTCTTAAGTCTGCTCATTCCATTGTAAGATTTGTAATATTTTTTTAAATATTTAAAACCCACTCCCATCCGGACCGCTTTTCTTTTTTTTCCTTTTCATTTTGTGTAAGTAGAGCAGGGGTTTCATCCCGTACGTAAAAACGGTTAACAACTCCACCCCTTTCCTGCCAATCCAACCATTTGAGAACACAACAACAACACCAACACTGCAGTGATTGAAGGCTGCTATTAGCCACCGCCTCACGTTGCTCCTTCTGTTTCTCTTCTCAGCTAAACGAAATCGGGTATGGCCAATTTGTTGTCTGTTGGTTGTTCCTCTGCGACAACCATCTCTTCGCCATCTATCTAGCCACCAAATTGACCACCCACTACAGCAGGCATAGTCCAACGACCACCCCAGCTGCCTTCCCCAGTTATTTCTCTTTTTGGCTACAATAGAACAGGGGGCAAGAACTGCATTTCAGGCCCAGTTTTAGCCTCCTCCAATGTCTCCACCTCCTGGCTTGGAAAAAATTTCCTTTCATTGCCGTCTTCGGTAGATAGCCCATCTTCATGTGCATGACGGGTGGGGGGAGAGAATAGAGAGAGGATTGAATCCAGATTAGATGGACAAAGAGAAGAGAGAGAGAGAGTAAATGGAAATGTTTGGGCTGAGGGTATTTGTGGAAAAACAATTTCTAGCTCATTCCTTTGACTTTTTAAAGTCGACACAACAGTATTTTCTTTAAAATGGAGATCCTTTGGGTAATTATAAATAAAATTGAATACCTGTTGGTAATTTCGCCTAAATGTTGTAGGTGTTCAACAGTAAAAGAGAACTCTTAAACAATGATTACAAGCACTAGAGTCTCCTGATGTTCACAACTGGATAAATTTCTTTGTCCACAAAATCAAGGATGTCATTATAAGACCGCTTTTGATTACAAATGATTGAGGGTTAAAATAGTAAAGCTGTTTCGATTTCCCTGATAAGGGCAATATGCTTTGCTAAAGCTTCCATTGCTATTTTTTCAGAGCTCTTCTCATCCTTCTGTTTTCAATGTTGTACTCCAATGTGCAATTTAATTTATTTCATCAAACCCACCTTACTAATTATATTAACTAAAAGGTTCTTGCATAGTTTTTAATAAAACTTGAATTTTTGAAGAGAACACCTCGTATAAAACCTATTGTGAGGCAGACTCTTTCAGAAGTGACTTTGTTCAAATTTTGCGGTGACTAATAATATATTTCGGAATGACTTTCAAAATTTTTGTTGGGATTAATTATAATGTATTATAAAATCCAAAGAAAAGCACAGTACTAGTTGTTGTAAAATAATAATTCAAAGGCTAATGATTTTTGTTTGTCTTGTGTAATCATTCTTAGATATGACGAACAAGTTATTGAGTTTAGTTATCGATTTATGTTCGGATTAATTGACTATGTAGTATGTCTGATTTTATCAAAATTTATAAATTTTAAGTGTACTCTTGTAATTAGTTCAATATAATGAACCATAAAACGATTAACTGATTGTATTTGTCTCCCATTTTTCTGTCATTAGTTCAATTTATATTTGAATTGAAAATAATACCGGAAATAATACTATGATTATAATATGTCAATGAAACTATAAAATAATCGAATTTGATTGAACAAAAATGAAAAAAAAAATAAGAAAAAGAAGGGGAGCATATGAGGGGCCAGTCTCCCACTCCATCTTGTTTCTCGTTTCTTAGACCAACCTATTCTCAAGTTTGCTTATTACACTGTAAGATTTGTAATATTTTTTTAAATATTTAAAACCCACTCCCATCCGAAGCTCTTTTCTTTTTTTTTCTTCTCATTTTTTGAAAGTAGAACAGGTGTTTCATCCCATACCAAAAAATGGTCAGCAACTCCATCCCTTTCCTATCTATCCAATCATTTGAGAACACAACAACGCTACCAACACTGCAGTCATTAAAGGCTGCTATTAGCGACCACCTCACTTAGCTCCTCATGTTTCTCATCTCAGCTAAATGAAATCGGGTAAGGCCAATTTGTTGTCTGTTGGTTGTTCCTCCACGACAACTGTTGCTTCTCCGAATACCTAGCCACCTAATTGACCATCCACTGCTGCAAGCACAGTCCAACGACCACCCCAACTACCCTTCCCAGTCATTTCTCTATTTGGCTGCAATAGAACAGGGGGCAAGAACCCCATTTCAGGCCCAGTTCTAGCTTCCTCCAACGTCTCCATCCCCTAGCTTCGGAAATATTTCCTTCCGTTGGTGTCATCGGTAGATGGCCCATCTTCATGTGCATGAGGGGAAGGAGACTAAAGAGAGGATTGAATCGAGATTAGATTGGCAAAGAGCAGAGAGAGGGAGCACAAATGGAAAAGGTGGAGGTGAGGGTATCTATGGAAATGCAATTTCCAGCTCATTCCTTTGAATTTTCAAAGCCGACACAACAACATTTTCTTCTAAATGGAGATCCTTTAGGTAATTATAAATAAAACTGAATACCTGTTGGTAATTTCCCCTAATTGTTGCATGTGTTCATGAGTAAAAGAGAACTCTTAAACAATGATTACGAGCACCAGAGTCTCCTGATGTTTACATATTGGATAAATTTTTTTATCCACAAAATCAAGTATGTCATTATAAGACTGCTTTTGATTTCAAATCATTTAGGGTTAAAGTACTAAAACAGTTTCAATTCACCTGATAAGGTCAATATGCTTTGCTAAAGCTTCCGTTGCCCTTTTTTCAGAGCTGTTCTCATCCTTCTGTTTTCAATGTTGTACTCCAATGTGCAATTTAATTTATTTCAACAAGCCCACCTTATTAATTATATTAATTAAAAGGTTCTTGCATAGTTTTTGATAAAAGTTAAATTTTTGAAGAGAGCACCTCATATAAGACCTATTGTAGGGCAGACTCTTTCAGAAGTAACTTCGTTTAAATTTTGCGGTGACTAATAATATATTCCAGAATGACTTTCAAAAGTTTTGTTGGGATGAATTATAATATATTACAAAAACCAAAGACAAGCACTGTACTAGTTGTTGTAAAATAATAATTCAAAGGCTAATGAATTTTGTTTGTCTTGTGTAATCATTCTTAGAAATGACAAACAAGTTATTGGGTTCAGTTATCGATTTATGTTTTGATTAATTGACTATGTAGTGTGTCTAATTTTATCAAAATTTATAAATTTTAAGTGTACTCTTATAATTAGTTTAAGCCAATGAACCATAAAATAACAGACTGATTCTGTTTGTCCTCCGTTTGTCTATCATTAGTTCAGTTTACATTTGGATTGAAAATAATGCCAGAAATAATAATATGATCAGAATATATCAGTGAAACTATAAAATAATTGAATTTGATTGAACAAAAATGAAAAAAGAAATTAAGAAAAAGAAAGGTAGCATATAAGCGGCTAGTCTCCCACTTCATCTCGTTTGTTGTTTTTTGGACCAACCTATTCTCAAATCTGCCCATTCCATTTCAAGATTTGTAATATTTTTTTTAAATATTTAAAACGCACTCCCATTTGAACCTCTTTTCTTTTTTTTCTTTTCATTTTGTGCAAGTAGAACAGGGGTTTCATCTGATATGCAAAAACGGTCAGCAACTCCACACCTTTCCTACCAATCCAATCATTTGAGAACGCAACAACGCCACCAACGTTGTGGTGATTGAAGGCTGCTATTAGCCACCGCCTCACGTAGCTCCTCCTGTTTCTCATCTCAGCTAAATGAAATCAGGTAAGGCCAGTTTGTTGTCTGTTGGTTGTCCCTCCACAATAACCATTGCTTCTCTAGCTATCTACCCACCAAATTGACCACCCACTGCTGCAGGCATTGTTCAACGACCAACCAAACTGCCTTCCCTGGTTATTTCTTTATTTGGCTGCAGTAGAACGGGGGCAAGAACTCCATTTCAGGCCCAGTTTCAGCCTCCTCCAATGTCTCCACCCCCTAACTTTGGAAAAATTTCCTTCCGCTGCCGTCATTGGTAGATAGCCCGTATTCATGTGCATGAAGGGGGGGGAGAAACTAGAGAGAGGATTTAATCCAGATTAGATGGGCAAAGGGAAGAGAGAGAGAGCGTAAACGAAAATGGTTGGGGTGAGTGTATTTGTGCAAAAGCAATTTCCAGCTCATTCCTTTGACTTTTCAAAGCCGACACAATAGCATTTTCTTCTAAATGGAGATCCTTTGGGTAATTATAAATAAAATTGAATACTTGTTGGTAATTTTCTCTAAATATTGCATGAGTTAAATAGTAAAAGAAAACTCTTAAACAATGATTACAAGTAATAGAGTCTCCTGATGTTTACATATTGGATAAATTTCTTTATCCACAAAATCAAGTATGTCATTATAACACCGCTTTTGATTACAAATGATTTAGTGTTAAAGTACTAAAACTGTTTTGATTCACCTAAGTAGGGCAATATGCTTTGCTAAAGCTTCCATTGCCCTTTTTTCAGAGCTCTTCTCATCCTTCTATTTTCAATGTTGTACTTCAATGCGCAATTTAATTTATTTCAACAAACCCACCTTATTAATTGTATTAACTAAAAGGTTCTTGCACAGTTTTTAATAAAAGTTAAATTTTTGAAGAGAACGCCTCATATAAGACCTATTGTGAGACAGACTCTTTCAGACGTGACTTCATTTAAATTTTACGGTGACTAATAATATATTTTGGAATGATTTTCAAAATTTTTCTTGGGATTAACTATAATATATTATAAAAACCAACGAAAAGCACAGTACTACTTGTTATAAAATAATAATTCAAAGGCTAATGAATTTTGTTTGTCTTGTGTAATCATTCTTGGATATGACAAATAAGTTATTGGGTTCAGTTATAGATTTATATTTATATCAATTGACTATGTAGTATGTCTGATTTTATCAAAATTTATAAACTTTAAGTGTGCTCTTATAATTAGTTTAGTGCAATGAACCATAAAATAATTAATTGACTCCATTTGTCCTCTATTTGTCTATCATTAGCTCATTTTACATTTGGATTGAAAATAATACCAGAAATAATAATATGATCAAAATATATCAATGAAACTATATAATAATCGAATTTGATTGAATAAAAATGAAAAAAAAAAGATTAAGAAAAAGGAATAGAGCATATAAGCAGCCAATCTCCAACTCCATCTTGTTTCTTGTTCTTTAGACCAACCTATTCTCAAGCCTAGTCATTCCATTCCAAGATTTGTAATATTTTTTTAAATATTTAAAACCCCCTCCCATCCTAACCTCTTTTCACTTTATTTTTCACTTTTGCAAATAGAATAGGGGTTTCATCCCATACCGGAAAATGGCCAACGGCTCCACCCCTTTCCTACCAATCAAATCAATTGAGAACACAACAATGTCACCAACAATGCTGTGATTGAAGGCCGTTACTAGCCACTGCCTCATGTAGCTCCTCCTGTTTCTCATCTCAGCTAAATGAAATCGGTTAAGGTCAATTTCTTGTCTATTAGTTGTTCCTCCACGACAACCATTGCTTCCCCGGCTATCTAGCCACCAAATTGACCACTCCCTACTGCAGGCATAGTCCAACGACCAACCAAACTACCTTCCCCGAATATTTCTCTATTTGGTTGCAATAGGACAGGGGGCAAGAACTCCATTTCAGGCCGAGTTTCAACCTCCTCCAATGTCTCCACCCCCTAACTTCGGAAAAATTTCCTTCCGCTGCCGTCATTGGTAGATAGCCCGTCTTCATGTACATGAAGGGGAGGGGGAGAGACTAGAGAGAGGATTGAATCCAGATTAGATGGGCAAAGAGAAGGGAGAGAGAGCATAAATGGAAAATGTTGGGGTGAGGGTATTTGTGGAAAAGCAATTACCCGCTCATTCCTGTGACTTTTCAAAGCCGACACAATAGCATTTTCTTCTGAATGGAGATCCTTTGGGAAATTATAAATAAAATTGAATAGTTGTTGGTAATTTTCCCAATATATTACGTGTGCTCAGCAGTAAAAGAGAACTCTTAAACAATGATTACGAGTACTAGAGTTTCCTGATGTTTACATATTGGATAAATTTCTTTATCCACAAAATCACTTATGTCATTATAGGACCACTTTTGATTACAAATGATTTAGGGTTAAAGTACAAAAACTGTTTCGATTCACCTGATGACGGCAATATGCTTTGCTAAAGCTTCCGTTGCCCTTTTTTCAGAGCTCTTCTCATCCTTCTATTTTCAATGTTGTACTCCAATGTTCAATTTAATTTATTTCAACAAACCCACCTTTTAATTGTATTAACTAAAAAGATTCTTACACAGTTTTTAATAAAAGTTAAATTTTTGAAGAGAACACCTCATATAAGACCTATTGTGAGGGAGACCCTTTCAGACGTGACTTCGTTTAAATTTTGTGGTGACTAATAATATATTTCGGAATGACTTTCAAAATTTTTGTTGGGATTAATTATAATATATTATAAAAACCATAGAAAAGCACAGTACTACTTGTTATAAAATAATAAATCAAAGGCTAATGAATTTTGTTTGTCTTGTTTAATCATTCTTAGATATGACAAACAAGTTATTGGGTTCAGTTATCGATTTATGGTTGTATCAATTGACTATGTAGTATGTTTGATTTTATCAAAATTTATAAACTTTAGGTGCACTCTTATAATTAGTTTAGTACAATGAGCCATAAAATAATTAATTGATTCCGTTTGTCCTCCATTTGCTTATCATTAGCTCATTTTACATTTGGATTGAAAATAATACCAGAAATAATAATATGATCAGAATATATCAATGAAACTATATAATAATCGCATTTGATTGAATAAAAATGGAAAAAGAAGATTAAGAAAAAGAAATAGAGCATATAAGCGGCCAGTCTCCAACTCTATCTTGTTTCTTGTTCTTTGGACCAACCTATTCTCAAGTCTGCTATTCCAGTTCCAAGATTTGTAATATTTTTTTAAATATTTAAAACCCCCTCCCATCCTAACCTCTTTTCTTTTTTTTTTTCATTTTGTGCAAATAGAATAGGGGTTTCATCCCATACCCGAAAACGGTCAGCAACTCCACCCCTTTCCTACCAATCTAATCATTTAAGAACACAATAATGCCACCAACACTGTAGTGATTGAAGGCCGCTATTAGCCACTGCCTCATGTAGCTCCTCTTGTTTCTTATCTCAGCTAAATGAAATCGGTTAAGGCCAATTTGTTATGTGTTGGTTGTTCTTCCCCGACAACCATTGCTTCTCCGGCTATTTAGCCACCAAATTGACCACCCACTACTACAGGCATAGTCCAACAACCAACCAAACTACCTTCTCCAGTTATTTCTCTATTTGATTGCAATAGACCAGGGGCAAGAACTCCATTTCAGGCCCAGTTTCAGCCTCCTCCAGCATCTCCACTCCCTATCCTCGGAAACATTTCCTTCCGTTGCCGTCATCGGTAGATAGCCCATCTTCATGTGCATGGGGGTGGGGGAAGAGACTATAGAGAGGATTGAGTCCACATTAGATGGGCAAAGAGAAGAGAGAGTGAGCGTAAATGGAAATGGTTGGAGTGAGAGTCTTTGTGGAAAAGTAATTTCCAGCTCATTCCTTTGACTTTTCAAAGCCGACATAACAACACTTTTTTCTAAATGGAGATCCTTTGGGTAATTATAAATAAATTTGAATACCTGTTGATAATTTTCCCTAAATGTTGCATGTGTTCAATAGTAAAAGAGAAGTCTTAAACAATGATTACGAGTACTAGAGTCTCCTGATGTTTACATATTGGATAAATTTCTTTATCCACAAAATCAAGTACTAAAGCTTTAGGGTTAAAGTACTAAAACTGTTTCAATTCACCGAGGGCAATATGCTTTGCTAAAGCTTCCGTTGCCCTTTTTTCAGAGCTGTTCTCATCCTTCTGTTTTCAATGTTGTACTCTAATGTGCAATTTAATTTATTTCAACAAGCCCACCTTATTAATTATATTCACTAAAAGGTTCTTCCACAGTTTTTAATAAAAGTTAAATTTTTGAAGAGAACACCTCATATAAGACCTATTGTGAGGTAGACTCCTTCATAAATGACTTCGTTTAAATTTTGCGGTGAACAATAATACATTTTGGAATGACTTTCAAAATTTTTTTGGGGATTAATTATAATATATTATAAAAACCAAGGAAAAGCACAGTAGTAGTTGTTATAAAATAATAATTCAAAGGCTAATGAATTTTGTTTGTCTTGTGTAATCATTCTTAGATATGACAAACAAGTTATTGGGTTCAGTTATTGATTTATATTTGGATCAATTGAATGTGTAGTATGTCTAATTTTATCAAAATTTGTAAATTTTAAGTGTACTCTTATAATTAGTTTAATACAATGAACCATAAAATAATTAATTGATTCCATTTGTCCTCTATTTGTCCATCATTAGTTCAGTTTACATTTGAACTGAAAATAATACCAGAAACAATAATATGATCAGAATACATCAATGACACTATAAAATAATCGAATTTGATGGAACAAAAATGCACAAAAAAACATTAACAAAAAGAAAGGGAGCATATAAGCGGCCAGTCTCCCACTTCATCTTATTTCTTGTTTTTTGGACCAACCTATTCTTAAGTTTGCGTATTACATTGCAAGATTTGTAATATTTTTTTAAATATTTAAAACCCACTCCTATCCGAACCTCTTTTCTTTTTTTTTCTTTTCATTTTGTGCAAGCAGAATAGGGGTTTCATCCGATATCCAAACACGGTCAGCAACTCCACCCCTTTCCTACCAATCCAATCATTTGAGAACCCAACAACGCAACCAACACTGCAGTCATTGAAGGCTGCTATAGCCATCGCCTCACGTAGCTCCTCATGTTTCTCATCTCAGCTAAATGAAATCGGGTAAGGCCAATTTGTTGTCTGTTGGTTGTTGCTCCGCGACAACCATTGCTTCTCTGGCAATTTAGCCACCAAATTGACCACCCACTGCTGCGGGCATAGTCCAACAGCCGCCCCAACTACCTTTCCCATTTATTTCCCTATTTGGTTGCAATAGAATAGGTGGCAATAACTCCATTTCAGGCCCAGTTCCAGCCTCCTCCAACGTCTGCACCCCCTAGTTTCGGAAAAAATTTTTTCCGTTGGCGTCGTCAGAAGATAGCCCATCTTCATGTGCATGAGGGGGTGGAGACTAGAGAGATGATTGAATCCAGATGAGATGGGCAAAGAGAAGAGAGAGAGAGGGCAAATGGAAAAGGTTGGGGTGAGAGTATATGTGGAAATGCAATTTCCAACTCATTCCGTTGACTTTTCAAAGCTGACACAACAGCATTTTCTTCTAAATAGAGATCCTTTGGGTAATTATAAATAAAATTGAATACCAGTTGGTAATTTTCCCTAAATGTTGCATATGCTCAACAGTAAAAGAGAACTCTTAAACAATGATTACGAGTAAGGGAATCTCCTGATGTTTACATATTGGATAAATTTCTTTATCCACAAAATCAAGTATGTCATTATAAGACCGCTTTTGATTACAAATGATTTAGAGTTAAAGTACTAAAACTGTTTCGATTCCCCTGATGAGGGCAATATGCTTTGCTAAAGCTTCCGTTGGCATTTTTTCAGAGCTCTTCTCATCCTTTTGTTTTCAATGTTAGACACCAATGTGCAACTTAATTTATTTCAACAAACCCACCTTATTAATTATATTAACTAAAAGGTTCTTACATAGTTTTTAATAAAAGTTAAATTTTTTAAGAGAACACCTCATATAAGGCCCATTGTGAGGCAGACTCTTTCAGAAGTGGCTTCGTTTAAATTTTGCGGTAACTAATAATATATGTCGGAATGACTTTCAAAATTTCTATTAGTTCAAACTATAATATATTATAAAAACCAAAGAAAAGCACAACACTAGTTGTTATAAAATAATAATTTAAAGGCTGATGAATTTTGTGTGTCTTGTGTAATCATTCTTAGAAATGACAAACAAGTTATTGGGTTATCGATTTAAGTTTGGATTAATTGACTATGTAGTGTGTTTGATTTTATCAAAATTTATAAATTTTAAGTGTACTCTTATAATTAGTTTAATGCAATGAACCATAAAATAATTAATTGATTCCATTTGTCGTCCGTTTGTCTATCATTAGTTTAATTTACATTTAGATGGAAAATAATGCCAGAAATAATAATATGATCAGAATATATCAATGAAACTATAAAATGATCGAATTTGATTGAACAAAAATGAAAAAAAAAAAAAAAACCTGAAGAAAAAGAAAGGGAGCATATAAGCGGCCAGTCCCCCACTCCATCTTGTTTCTTGTTTTTTGGACCAGCCTATTCTCAAGTCTTCTCATTCCATTGCAAGATTTGTAATATTTTTTTAAAGATTTAAAACCCACTCCCATCTGAACCTCTTTTCTTTTTTTTTTCCATCTCATTTTGTGCAAGTAGAACGGGGGTTTCGTCCCATATGCAAAAATGGTCAGCAACTCCCCCCCCCTTTCCTGCCAATCCAATCATTTGAGAACGCAACAATTTGTTGTCTTCGGCCATCTAGCTAAATGAAATCGGGTAAGGCCAATTTATTGTCTGTTGGTTGTTCTTCTGCGACAACAATTGCTTCTCCGGCCGTCTAGCCACCAAATTGACCACCCATTGCTGCAGGCACAGTCCAAAGACCAACCCAACTGCCTTCCCCAGTTATTTCTCTATTTGGCTGCAATAGAATAGGAGGCAAGAACTCCATTTCAGGCCCAGTTTCAGCCTCCTCCAACGTCTCCACCCCCTGGCTTCGGAAAATTTCGTTCCGTTGCTGTCATTGGTAAATAGCCCATCTTCATGTGCATGAGGGGTGGGGGGAGAGACTAGAGAGAGGATTGAATCCAGATTAGATGGGCAAAGGGAAGGAGAGAGAGCATAAACGGAAATGGTTGGGGTGAGGGTATTTGTGTAAAAGCAATTTCCAGCTCATTCCTTTGACTTTTCAAAGCCGACATAACAGCATTTTCTTCTAAATGGAGATCCTTTGGGTAATTATAAATAAACTTGAATACCTGTTGGTAATTTTCCCTAAATGTTGCATGAGTTCAATAGTAAAAGAGAACTCTTAAACAATGATTTCAAGTACTAGAGTCTCCTGATGTTTACATATTGGATAAATTTTTTTACCCACAAAATCAAGTATGTCATTATAAGACTACTTTTGATTACAAATAATTTAGGGTTAAGTACTAAAACTATTTTGATTCTCCTGAAGAGGGCAATATGCTTTGGTAAAGCTTCCATTGCCGTTTTTTCAGAGCTCTTCTCATCCTTTTGTTTTCAATGTTGTACTCCAATATGCAATTTAATTTATTTCAACAAACCCACCTTATTAATTATATTAACTAAAAGGCTCTTGCACAATTTTTAATAAAAATTAAATTTTTGAAGGGAACACCTCAAATAAGACCTATTGTGAGGAAGACTCTTTTAGAGGAGACTTCGTTTAAATTTTGCGATGATTAATAACATATTTAGGAATGACTTTCAAAATTTTTGTTGGGATCAATTCTAATATATTGTAAAAACGAAGGAGAAGCGCAGTGCTAGTTTTATAAAGTAATAATTGAAAGGCTAATGAATTTTGTTTGTCTTGCGTAATCATTCTTAGATATGACAAACAAGTTATTGGGTTCAGTTATCGATTTATGTTTAGATCAATCGACTATGTAGTATGTCTGATTTTATCAAGATTTATAAACTTTAAGCGTACTCATATAATTAGTTTAATACAATGAACCATAAACTAATTAATTAAATCCATATGTCCTCCATTTGTCTATCATTCGTTCAGTTTACATTTGGATTGAAAATAGTACTAGAAATAATAATATGATCAAAATATATCAGTGAAACTATAAAATAATCAAATTTGATTGAACAAAAATTAAAAAAAAGGTTAAGAAAAAGAAAGGGAGCATATAAGCGGCCAGTCTCCCATTCCATCTTGTTTCTTATTTTTTGGACCAACCTATTCTCAAGTCTGCTTATTCCATTGCAAGATTTTTAATATTTTTTAAAATATTTAAAACCCACTCCCATCCTAACCTCTTTTCTTTTTTTTTTTTTTTCATTTTGTGAAAGTAGAACAGGGGTTTCATCCCATACTAAAAAACGATCAGCAACTCCACCCCTTTCCTACCAATGCAATCATTTGAGAACATAACAACGCCATCAACACTGTAGTCATCAAAGGCTGCTATTAGCCACCGCCTCACGTAGCTCCTCCTGTTTTTCATCTCAGCTAAATGAAATCGGGTAAGGCCAATTTGTTGTCTGTTGGTTGTTGCTCCGCGACGACTATTGCTTCTCCGGCTGTCTAGGCAACAAATTGACCACCCATTGCTGCAGGCACAGTCCAACAACCACGCCAACTACCTTCCCCAGTTATTTTTGTATTTGATTGCAATAGAAGAGGTGCCAAGAACTCCATTTCAGATCCAGTTTTAGCCTCCTCCAATGTCTCCAGCCCTAGCTTCAGAAAAACTTCCTTCCGTTGGTGTCATCGGTAGACAGCCCATCTTCATGTGCATGGGGGGGGGAGAGACTAGAGATAGGCTTGAATCCATATTAAATGGCCAAAGAGAAGAGAGAGAGAGAGAGCATAACTAGAAAAGGTTGAGGTAAGGGTATTTGTGGAAAAGCAATTTCCAGCTCATTCCTTTGACTTTTTAAAACCGACACAACAACATTTTCTTCTAATTGGAGATCCTTTGGGTAATTATAAATAAAATCGAATACCTATTGGTAATTTTCCGTAAACGTTGCATGTGTTTAACAATAAAAGAGAACTCTTAAACAATGATTACGAGTACTAGAGTCTCCTGATGTTTACAATTAGACAAATTTCTTTATCCAGAAAATCAAGTGTGTCATTATAGGACCGCTTTTGATTAAAAATGATTTAGGGTTAAAGTACTAAAAATGTTTCGATTCTCCTGATGACGGGAATATGCTTTGCCAAAGTTTCCATTGCTGTTTTTTCAGTGCTCTTCTTATCCTTCTATTTTTAATGTTGTACTCCAGTGTGCAATTTAATTTATTTCAATGAACCACCTTATCAATTAAATTTTTAATGTTCTTGCAAAGTTTTTAATGAAAATTAAATTTTTGAAGAGAACACCTCATATGAGACCTATTGTTAGAAAGACTATTTCAAAAGTGACTTCGTTTAAAATTTTCGATGACTAGTAATTTCAGAGTGACTTTCAAAATTTTTGTTGGGATTAATTATAATGTATTATAAAAACCAAAGAAAAGCACAATACTAGTTGTTATAAAATAATAATTCAAAGGCCAATGAATTTTGTTTGTCTTGTGTAATCATTCTTAGATATGACAAACAAGTTATTGGGTTCTGTTATTGATTTATGTTGTATCAATTGACTATGTACTATGTTTGATTTTATCAAAATTTATAAACTTTAAGTGTACTCCTATAATTAGTTTAATACAATGAACTATAAAATAATTAATTGATTCGTTTGTCCTCCATTTGTCTGTCATCACTTCATTTTACATTTGGATTGAAAATAATACCCAAAATAACAATATGATCAGAATATATCAACGAAATTATGAAATAATTGAGATTGAACAAAAATGAAAAAAAAAAAAGAATTAAGAAAAAGAAAGAGAGCATATAAGCGGCCAGCCTGCCACTCCATCTTGTTTCTTGTTTTTTGGACCAACCTATTCTCAAGTGTGCTTATTCCATTTCAAGATTTGTAATATTTTTTTAAATATTTAAAACCCCCTCCCATCCTAACCTCTTTTCTTTTCTTTTTTCATTTTGTGCAAGTAGAACTGGGGTTTCATCCCATACCCAAAAAAATTCAGCAGCTCCACCCCTTTCCTACCAATCAAATCATTTGAGAACACAACAACGTCACTAGCACTGCATTCATTGAAGGCTGCTATTAGCCACCGCCTCACATAGCTCCTCCGGTTTCTCATCTCAGCTAAATGAAATTGGGTAAGGCCAATTTGTTGTCTGTTGGTTGTTCCTCCGGGACAACTATTGCTTTTCCGGTGATCTAACCACTAAATTGACCACCCACTGCTGCAGGCATAGTCCAACGACCACCCGAACCACCTTCCCCAGTTATTTGTCTTTTTGACTACAATAGAACAGCGGGCAAGAATTCTATTTCAGGGCCAGTTTCAGCCTCCTCCAACGTCTCCGCCCCTAGCTTCGAAAAAATTTCCTTCCGTTATCGTCATCGGTAGACAGCCCATCTTCATGTGCATGAGGGGGCGGGGAGACTAGAGAGAGGATTGAATCCATATTAGATGGGCAAAGAGAAGAGAGAGAGAAAGAGAGCATAAATGGAAAAGGTTGGCGTGAGGGTATTTGTGAAAAAGTAATTTCCAGCTCATTCCTTTCACTTTTCAAAGCTGACACAACAGCATTTTCTTCTAATTGGAGATCCTTTGGGTAATTATAAATGAAATTGAATACCTATTGGTAATTTTCCCCGAATGTTACATGTGTTCAACAGTAGAAGAGAACTCTTAAACATGATTACGAGTGTTAGAGTCTCCTGATGTTTACCTATTGGATAAATTTCTTTATCCACAAAATCAAGTATGTCATTATAGGACCGCTTTTGATTACAAGTGATTTAGGGTTAAAGTACTAAAACTGTTTTGATTCTCCTGATGAGGGCAATATGCTTTGCTAAGGCTTCCATTGTCCTTTTTTTAGAGCTCTTCTCATCCTTTTGTTTTCAATGTTGTACTCCAATGTGCCATTTAATTTTTTTCAACAAACCCACTTTATTAATTATATTAACTAAAAGGTCCTCGCACAGTTTTTAATAAAAATTAAATTTTTGAAGAGAACACCTCATATAAGACCTATTGTGAGGAAGACTATTTCAAAAGTGGCTTCATTTAAATTTTGCGATGACTGATAATATATTTTAGAATGACTTTCAAAATTTTTGTTGGGATTAATTATAATATATTATAAAAATTAAAGAAAAGCACAATAGTAGTTGTTATAAAATAATAATTCAAAGGCTAATGAATTTTGTTTGTCTTGTGTAATCATTCTTAGATATGACAAACAAGTTGTTGGGTTCAGTTATTGATTTATGTTTGTATCAGTTGACTATGCAGCATGTCTGATTTTATCAAAATTTATAAACTTTAAGTGTACTCTTATAATTAGTTTAGTGCAATGAACCATAAAATAATTAATTGATTCTGTTTGTCCTCCATTTGTCTATCATTAGTTGATTTCACATTTGGAGTGAAAATAATACCAAAAATAATATTATGATCAGACTATATCAAGGTTAAAACCCTTAATTTGGGGAAAAATAAATAAATAAAAGGAAAAGAAAATTCAAAACTCACTATTTCTTCTCTGGCAGCGGCACCAAAAACTTGATGTGGATTTTATGTTCTAGTTTTAAAAACTTTTTTTACTTGCAAGTGTACAAGAGTAATTGTAGACTAGTGAGTATTAGGGTGTCGATCCCACTGGGAACAATAGTGATTTTTAAACTTAACCTTTCCGATTATAAAGAATAATCACAATTTTATGAGTTCGATTATCAATATAATTTAAGGAACAAAAGAAGAGTAAGTGAGTAGCAAAGTAGAGAGAATTCAAATAGGAGAAAAATCTAGGATTTCGGATTTCACCTTTGATGCCAATATTAATTACTAATTCAAATGGGGATTTAATTTGTCTCTTGTTCAACCTAAGCTACAAGCATTAGGTCATAAATTTAAAAAAATGATTATAATTATAAAGTGACATAATTTATCTAGTGGTTTAGCATGAATTATTCTTTTTAGATATAACTCATCTAATTTCTATCATAAATTATTCAATTTAAATAATTATAATTTTAAGCCCAATTATATAACCATCATATTAGCCCACAAGGTCTAATATTTATTTGAGACAGCAAATTAAACTAATATCATCAACATGATTAAACATTAGTTTTAAAATGCATGAGTAGAGAATGATCAAATGTAAGCTCAAGTTTATACAAAAGAGACAAAAATAACCCCGTAAGAAATTAGCAAAATAATATTATTACTAAGGATCCATCCTAATCCTAAAATGAGTAGTTTAGCTAGCCATAGTTAGTGAAAACACCATTGGAATTGGTATATTTCACTTCCTATGTCCAAACCTTATACTCAATGATACAAAATTATGAAACTGAGTGTAAACTCTTAAATTTGATTCACAAATGAGATGAGAAGAGAAGAGAAAAATAGCTAGCGATATTTTCTTCTTAACCACTCAACCCAAATGATCTTGTCTTTCAAAGATTCTCTTTAAAAATAAAAGATGGAAGAGCAAGAAGGTGCTTGAGTAAGAGAGTGGATGAAT
>NCQV01037369.1:0-14738 GCA_002740545.1 Lophocereus schottii
ACATATATATGTATGTATATTATGTATATGTATATATAGATATACATATATGCCTATATATATATATACACATACACGCACACATACACACACACACATGTCCACACACACACACAGACACACATATGGGGCTACTTAGGTAGGATGAAGTTTTATATAGGATGACTAGGATTAGTGCATAGAGACATTGTCTTTCTCTCCCTTAAAAATAATCACCAACCATAGTACTGATGATGACTATAAGTAAAACTATTGATCACCAAACGTATCTATTATAAATCATGTCTATAGCATATGTTTTTATGTGTAATATTGGTTCGGGATGAATAGCTTTTCTTGTAGGCACTGATCATGAGAGTAATATATTTGGTGATGGTCTCTATCATCAATATGTGAGTAGAATATTTGATTTATGTAGTGATCGTGAAATGACGATTGATAATCATTGTAAATACGCTTATTGATCACAAACTATGCACTCAATTTGGAGTTAGGTGAGCTTTATTTATTGCAATTTCAACTTTATTTTCATGAAAAATCAGCATACCTGTTTTGGTTCATGATATTAATTAGTGATCAATAAATTCAATTTTAGTGATCGTCAGAATTATATTTGGTGATCAATTGATCTATCTATGGTGATCATTAAAAACATATTCGTTGATCACAAACCATGCCCTCAATTATAGTTAGTAGTGCTTTATTTTTGATGTATTTGAACCTTACTTTCATTAAAAACAATAATATACATATTTACACATAAAATTAATTAGTGATCAATAGTTTTAGGTTTGGTGATCATTAGTAGCTTGTTTGGTGATCAATTCTTGATGAGGTACTAACAACACCTCCATGCCCTTATCTTACTCATCTCATGGAGCAGCTCAACCTACCTATGTAGGCCCCCTATATATATATATATATATATGTGCATGTATGTGTGTATGTGTATATACACACACGCGCACACACACAAACATATACATTCATACATACATACATGCATACATATGTACATACATATATTGACAAATACATACATACATACATACATACATACATACATACATACATGCATACATATATATATATATGTGTGTGTGTGTGTGCGCGGGTGCGTGTGCTTGTATATGTGTATAGATATATGGTACAAGTAAGCTCCAGTTATTAGGTAAGCACCCTAAATGATGCACTTCTAAGTCCCAAGAGCTGAAGCCAAGAAGAGATTTCAAGTAGTAAGTGTGATGGTTGTGGTTTGTTGTTACAAGAACAAGAAAAACTAAGCAAGCTTGGATTAGATATCAGCATCAAAATTACTTAGAGCTCAGCCCTTTGATCAATTGAGATAAGAAACACCACCCAAGGATCAACAAGGGCCTCTTCAATACCACTTCAGAGTGTTACAGTAGAGACAAGCAAGAAACGGAAACTTTAAGGGAGTTTAAACTCAACCATTCATTAACTCACCACTTGGTGAATATTAGAGCCAAAGGGGGTTAATAAGACCCTTTCCCAAGCTGCTTATGCATCCCTACTTAGCTTACAGAGCACAAATACAACTTGCTTAATCTAAGTAGAATTAGGAGCTTAAAGCTTGACAACACATTAGCTTTAAGTCTCATTCAAAATAAGTGTCATAACCTAATGAAACGTGATTAGTACTCTCCTAGTACCTTATTTGGACCCTTGAAAAGTTGTGTGTACTCTTTAATGACCACAAACAGGTGTTGACCAAGCTGGATTTTAGCTAAAATGCAAACAGCTCAAAACTAGTAAACAAGGATTTTCTTATACTTTGTGGTTGGATAAAAGCAAACCCCTGGGACAAAAGCACCATCTTTTTTTTGGGGGAGGGGGGAGTGATGACAATATTATGAAACATTTTGGTGCTAAGAAATCCCACAAATCAGCTGGTTAAGGATCTGAACCACTCGCCCCTTTGCTACTCAACTACCGCTGGGAACGAATCTGGAGCAGTTGACTTTGGAGCTTAATTTGACTGATCGAATGAACTCTAAATGACTTCAAACTTAATTTTTTGGATTCTTGGCTTCGTAAGCTTTAATTTAGTGCATGAATCAAATCCCCTCTCTTCTCCTACTCAAGTTACAAGGCAGTAAAGTTCATCCTTTTCCCAGGCTAAAACAGAAACTGCAACAACTTAGAACTCCTTAACGAGCTGAGTTATTGCCTTGATTTCATGCGTGTTTGGATTGTTTGGATAATAATGATCAAGTTCCCCTTGCTTCCCCTCATTGGGTACATCATCCTCCCCTTGTTGGAGAGAATTTGACTATAACTCTCATGATTATGATCACTAAAATACGATTTGAGGTCAGCCACATTTAATATGCAAAAAACCCATATTCTCCTAGAAGATCAACCGTATAAGCATCCTCATTTATCTTCTCAAGGATCTTAAAGGGTCCATGAACTCGTGGCATCAGTTTAGACTTCCTTTTAAAAGGAAATCTTTCCTTCCTGAGTTACACCAAACTAGATCTCCCAGTTGAAATAAAGCTAGCTTTCGGTGCTTACTAGCTTGGCTTTGCTAAAGTTCATTGGCCTTATCAATCTAATCTTATTCCTTCTTATAGAGCTCTTGGATCTCTTTCACCCTTTGACTAGACTCAGAATGCATCTTCTCTTGGTGGATTTGTAAGAGATCAAGTGGAACGATGGGGTTTTGGCCATAAACCACCTTGAATGGTGACTCATTTGTGATCCTACTTAGGGCCCTATTATATGCAAATTCAGCATGGGAAAGAAGGAGATCTGATGCTTTCAAATTCTTTATAAGGACCCTTAGCAAAGTCCTCAAAGTTCGGTTCACTACCTCCATTTGGCCATCCATTTGCGGGTGGCAAGTATTTCTAAACTTTAATTTAGTTTGCAATTCCTTCCATATTATGATCCAAGAAACTTTGATTCCTAATCCGAAACAATGGAAAGAGGGATGCCATGAAGTCTTACCACTTTCTTGAAATAATTATAGACCACATGAGAGGCATCATTTGCTTTGTGACAAGCAATGAAGTGAACCATCTTAGAAAACTAATTCACCATCACTAAGATAGAATGCCTATTGCATTGGGTGCGTGGAAGACCTAGTATGGAATCCATGCTCACATCTAGCCACAACCCATGATGAGTTGGCAATGGGGTGTAAAGCCTTGAGAGAGCGTATGATTTTTGGCCATTTGACAAGTGGAGCACCTCTTGATCAAGTCTTGAACTTCTTTAAGGATGTGAGGCCAAAAGTAGTACTCTTTAGCCATCAAATAAGTCTCGTCTTCACCTTTAACCACAGAGCCTCCATGAACCTCTCTAATAATGAGCTCACGGGTGCCACACCTTGGCACACACAATCAGTTTCCCTTGAACAAGTAACCTTCTTGGAGTAAGAAATCCCCTTTTGGATGAGCTTTATAAGTCTCAAAAATCTCTCTAAAATCCTCGTCCTTGGACAAAGACTTCAAGTGCTCAAATCCAAGAACACACGAGCTATGTTCGAATAAAAGGAGATGCCTTTTGATATAGCATCCACACCTTGATTGAGCTTTCCCAGCTTGTGTTTGATCACAAAGTGGAATGATTGCAAATAATCAATCCACTTAGCATGTTGTGAGTTTAACTTATGTTGCCCTTGTATGTACTTTAGGGCTTCTTAGCCAGAGTGTAAGATCAAATCATTGCTAATTGAGTAGAATATCCAATGTTCAAGTGCTCGAAAGATAGCAAAGAACTCTTTGTTGTAGGTAGAATATTTTCTTCTTAAATCAATTAGCTTCTCACTAAAGTAGGCATGTGACTTGCCTTCTTCAATTAGGACTGCACCTATTCCAACTCCAAAGGCATCACATTCTACCTCAAAGACCTTGTCAAAGCATGGTAGAGCTAAAATTGGCGCATCAATAAACTTGTTTTGAGTTCCTTAAGCGACTTTTGAGCTTAACTTGTCCAAGAAAACTTGGTTCCTTTGAGAACCTCGGTCATGGGGGCGGCAATGGTGCTAAAGTTACAAATGAACCTCCTATGAAATGAAGCTAGACCATGAATGCTTCAGACGTCAAGCATAGAGGAAGGAACATGCCAAGACTTAATGGCCTCAACCTTAATTTGATCCACTTGGATACCTTGGACCGAAATAATGTAGCATGGGAACACCACCTCAAGAGAGAAGAAAGTGCACTTCTTTAAGTGTCCATACAACTTTTCTTGCTTAATTACCACCATAACTTGTCTCAACTGCTCAAAGTACTCCTCTTTGGTTTATAAGCCTCATAAATATACTAGGAGCAATAGAAAGCCCAAAGGCTATAACCAACCACTCATAAAGGACAACTTTAGTTTTTAATGCGATTTTCCATTCATTCAATTCTTAGATCCGAATTTGGTAGTAGCCACTTCGAAGGTCTATCTTGGAGCAATCTGTGGAGTTCATCAAGCAGGTCTTGCAGCCTTGGTATAATATTTCTTTACTCGATTATGATATTGTTGATGACACGACTATCCACACACATTCTCATGGACCCATCCTTCTTAGGCACAAGAAGAGCTGTAATGACACAAAGGCTTAAATTCTCTTGAACTAAGCCCTAGAGATAAGGTCCTCCACTTGTCTTTAAATCTTTGAAGTGTCTCTGGGATTTATTCTATAAGCAGGCTTATTTCAGAGGATGGCACTAGGTATGAGGTTAATGTGATGTTGGATGGTTCTTTTGGGAGGTAAACTAGAGGGGAGTTCCTTGGGAAAGATATGTTGAACTCTTGTAAAAGTTGAATGGCAAAGGGATGAGATGCGGCTTCGGTTTGGTCATCTTGTGAGGAGGATGAAAAGAATAATTTCTTTGAGAGGCTCATACTTGTGATGCTCAGCATGGAGTGTGGGTTCTAGGAAGGAATGAAATACTTCCCTATCCTTTGGAGTTTCTTTGGTTTTAGGCTTGGAAATCTGATGTGGAGCTAAAGGGGATGAGGTGATCTTTCAACCATCTTTATGGAGGATGTATGTATTTTGATAATCATCATGCATAATCCTTTAGTCATATAGCCAAGGCCTTACTAATAGGATATGACAAGCATCCATAGGGATGATATACCATAACTCATCAAAGTTGCTTTTACCAATTGATAAAAAGTGATCAAGCAACAAGTTGAGACGTGAAGTCCTTTACCTTGGTTTAGCCATTGGACGAAGTAAGGTAAGGGTGAGGCTCAGCCTTGAGCTTAAGCTTCCTACCAAAGTAGTGGAAGCCACATATGTAGAACTTCCTCTATCCACAGCGAGTGAACAAACACAACCATTGATAGTACACCTTTTATGAAAGAAATTCTCTCCTTGCTCCTCACGGTTAGTGCTCTTGTGACCACTTAAGGCCCTCCTAAGAACAAGTAACTCTCCTTCGTTCATCTCCTCCATGTGCTCCTCCTTGACCTCCATGAGGTGAACCTCTTTATCACTCCCTTCTTCCCCCAATTTGGCCTCCTTAAGGGCTTTATACTCAACTAAAGTTATGACCTATCGGTTGGGATAATATAAAGGAGTATGCCCAAAACCTTAACACCTACAGTACCTTCCCTTCTCATAGGGGTTAAGAGGTGGTTTGGCTTTCTTTTCAAGCTCAACCTTGTGTGCTAATGAACACACTTTATCAAGAGTTGAGTAATGTTGTAGCTCCACAACATTTCAGATGGGTTCACTCAACCCTCCTAAGTATTTCACCAAGGTTTGATCTTCAATTTTTCTTAAATCACAAGTTATAATGAGTCCTTCAAACTTACATGTGTACTCTTCAACTCTCTTGTCTTCTTGCCTTAGGTAATGGGGTGGTAATGGGGTGGTAATGGGATGGTAATGAGTCCTTCAGATGGAGTCTTGTGTACTTGTCTTGTAGGTAATGGGGTGGTAAAAACTTAGTTCTAAGTTTCTCCCTCATTTTCCTCTAAGACTTGATCTTCCCCTTCCCTTTCCTAGCCCTCATAGTCATAACATTGTTCCACGAAATAGAAGCATATTTACAAAGCTTAAAGCCACAAGCTTTATCTTTTTGTCATCAGGAATGTCTTTCACTCTTTGTACTCAAATACTCTTTCCACCGTGTGTAGCCAAAGCAAGAAGTTATCCAGGTTCAATTGTCCTTCGAACTCTAGGATTTCTACCTTGAAATCTATGGTGTGGTGCTTTGTTCTTCTAGTTCTCCTACCTTCTTCTTCTTGTTCACTTGAAGTAAACGAGTAACACTCGACTTCGTCCTCCATGGATTCAGATCAACTTATGGAATGTGAGCTCTAAATCTCCTTTTAGTTTTTCTTTATGGCTTGATCAAGTTGCTTCCTTACGTGATCAAGTTGAGCATCCTTCTCGGCATTTAGCTTTAGAAGTTGATCAAACTTCACTTCTAAGGTCAAAGTACTAGACATATTGAAATGCAAGTAAACCAGTTCTTTGTGAGGTAGATGTGTTTAGCCATAGGTTGTGTTTAAGGTTGGAAGCTTCGGCTAATAGGGTACCCTTAGCTCTGATACCACATGATGCACTTCTAAGTCTCAAAAGTCGAAATCAAGAAGAGATCTCAAGTAGCAAGTGTGCTAGCTTCGGTTTGTTCTCACAAGAACAAAAGAAATATAAACCGAGTAAGCTTGGGTAAGACATCAACACCCAAATTACTCAAAGCTCAAACCCTTGATCAATTGAGATATAACATACCACTCAATAATCAAGAAGGGCCTCTTCAACACCACTCCAAAGTGCTAAACTAAAGATAAGCAAAGAGGGAAACTTTGAGGGACTTTAGACTCAACCTTTCAGTAACTCACCACCTGGTAAAGAAGGTAACAAGACCTCTTTTCAAGCTTCTTACACATCCCTACTCAGCTTAGGGAACACAAATACAACTTGTTTAATCTAACCACAATTAGGAGCTTAAAGTTTGACAACATATTAGCTTTAAGTCTCATTTAAAATAGGTGTTATAACCTAATAAAATCTGATTAGTACTTTCTTTCCTTATTTGGACTCTTAAAAAGTTGCTTGTACTCTTAAGTGGCTAAAATAGGTGTTGACTAGGTTAGATATTGGCCAAAGTGCAAATAGCTCAAAACCAGGCAATAGGGATTTTCTTGTACTTTGCGGCTGGATAAAAGCAAACCCCTTTAACAAAAGGCACCATCTTTTCGGGGGAGGAGGGCTAATGAAATATATTATCACACATTTTGGTGCCATAAAATCCCACAAATCAGCTAGTTAAGGAGCTCAACCACTAGCCCCTTTGCTATTCAAGTGCTGCTGAGAATGAATCTGGAGCAACTGACCTTGGAGCTTAATTTGACTAACCAAATGAACTCCAAATGACTTCAAACTTGATTTGCTGAATTTTTGACATCTTAATATTTAATTTGAACTAAGAATCAACTTCCCCTTTTTCTTCAAGTTAATTTAAAAGGCAACAAAGTTTGTCCTTTTCTCAGACTGAACCAGAAACTATGATAGCTTGGAACTCCTTAACAAGATGAGCTATTGCCTTGATTTCCCGGGTGTTTGGACTGTTTAGATGACCATTATCAAGTTACCCTTTTGTGCCCTCCTCGGGTACATCATCCTCCCCTTGTTGGAGAGAATTTGACCTTAAATTCTGAAGATTATCATCACTAAAATATGGTTTGAGGTCAGCCACATTAAATGTGTAAGAAACCGCATATTTTCCCAGAAGATCAACCTTGTAAGCATTGTCATTTGTCTTCTCAAGGACCTTAAAGGTGTCTATCAACTTATGGTATTAGTTTGGGCTTCTTTTTGGAAAAAAATCTTTCCTTCCTATGGTGCACCCAAACTAAATCTACTGGTTAAAATAATGCTTGCTTTTGGTGCTTGTGGTCTTCTTAATCTTATCTTATACCTTCTTGTGGCGCTCTTGGATCTCTTTCACCTTTTGGCTACCCTCAGAATGCATCTTATCTTAGTAGATTAGTAAGAGATCAAGTGGACTGAGGGGTTTTGGGTGATAAACCACCTTGAACGATGACTCATTTGTAGTCTAACTTAGGGCGCTATTGTATACAAATTCATGATGGGAAAGAAGGAGAACCCAAGCTTTTATGTTCTTCTTCACAAGGGCACTTATCAAAGTCCCATAATTCGGTTCACCACCTCCATTTGGCCATCTGTTTGAGGGTGGCAAGTAGTACTAAACTTCAATTTGGTTCCCAATTTCCTCAATAGTGTGACCCAAAAAGGACCTAAAAACTTTGAGTCCCGATCCAAAACAAAGGATAAAGGGATGCCACAAAGTCTTACCATGTCCTTGAAATAAAGATCGGCCATATGAGAGGCATCATTTACTTTGAGATTAGCAATAAAGTGATCCATCCTAGAAAACCAATCCACCACCACTAAGATAGAATCCTTGTTAAGTTAGGTGGGTGGAACACCTAACACAAAATTCATGCTCACATCTAGCCATAGCCCATGAGGAATTGGCAATGGAGTGTAAAGCCCTTAAAGGAGTATATAGCTTTTAGCCGTTTGACAAGTGGAGCACCTCATGATCAAGTCTTGAATGTCTTTGAGCATGTGAGGCCAATAGTAGTGCTCTTTAGCCATTAAATAAGTCTTGCCTTCACTAAGGTGTTTGGCCAAAGAGCCTTCATGAACCTCCTTAATGATGAGCTCATGGGTGCCACACCTTACCCCACACAATCGATTTCCCTTGAATGAGTAACCTTCTTGGAGTAAGAAATCCCCTTTTGGGTGAGCTTAATAAGTCTTAAATAGCTCTACAAAATCCACATCATCCTTATACAAAGACTTTAAGTACTCAAATCCAAGCACACACGAGCTAAGTTGGAATAAAAGGAGATGCCTTCTTGATAGAGCATTCACAGCTTGATTGAGCTTTCCCAACTTATATTTGATGACAAAGTGGAATGATTGCAAATACTCAACCCACTTAGCATGCCGTGAGTTCAACTTATGTTGCTCTTGTATGTTCTTTAGGGCTTCATGGCAGGAATGTAACATGAACTCATTGGTAATCAAGCAATGTGTCCAATGTTTAAGTACTTGAATGATAGTAAAGAACTCTTTGTCATAGGTTGAATACTTTCTTCTTGAATCACTTCACTTTTCACTAAAGCAGCAAGTCACTTGCCTTCTTGGAGTAGGACAACACCTATTCCAAATTCGAAGGCATCACATTCTATCTCAAAGACCTTGTCAAAGCAAGGAATAGCTAGAAAGGTACATGAGTAAGCCTGCTTTTAAGTTCTTCAAATGACTCTTGAGCTTTACTTGTCCAAACAAACTTAGTTCCTTTGAGAACCTCAGTCATGGGGGCAACAATGGTGCTAAAGTTGCAAATGAACCTCCTATAAAAGGAAGCTAGGCCATAAAAGCTTCGAACATCATGCATAGGGCAAGGAATAGGCCAAGACATAATGGCTTCAACCATACTTTGATCCACTGAAATACCTTCGGCTGAAATAATGTAGCCTAGGAACTCCACCTCAAGAGAGAAGAAAGTGCATTTCTTTAAGTTGTCATAGAGCTTTTCTTGCTCAAGTACCACCATAACTTGTCTCCAGTGCACAAAGTACTCCTCTTTAGTACAACTAAAGACCAAATTTTATCAAAGTAAATGACCACAAACTTATCAAGGGAAGGCTTGAATACTTGGTTCATGAGCCTTATGAATGTACTAGGAGCATTAGAAAGCCCAAAGGGCATAACCAACCATTCATAAAGGCCAACCTTGGTTGTGAATTCGATTTTCCATATATCCACTTCTCATATCTAAACTTGGTACTAGCTACTTTGGAGGTCTATCTTAGAAAAGAACTTGGATTCTTGGATTTCATCAAGCTTGTCTGCCAATCTTGGTATAGGTTGCCCACACTTGATTATGATCTTGTTGATAGCACAACTATCCACACACATTCTTATGACCTATCCTTCTTAGTAACAACAAGAGCAGGAATGGCATAAGGGTTTAAACTCTCTCGGACTAAGCCCTTAGACGTCAGCTCCTCTACTTGTCTTTGAATCTCCGAAGTGTCCTTGGGATTCATTTTATAATTGGGCTTGTTTGGGATGATGGCATTGGCTATAAGGTCAATATGTTGTTGGATGGTTCTTTTTGGAAGTAAACCAGACGGGAATTTCGGACATGGGTGAAGTCTTGTAAAAGTTGAATGGAAAAGGGATGAGATGGGGCTTTAGTTTTGTGATCTTATAAGGGGGTGAAAAGAATCATTTCTTTGAGAGGTTTGTACTCATAATGTTTGGCATAGAGTGTGGGTTCTAGGAAAGAAAGAAATACTTCCCCATCCTTTGGAGTTTCTTTAGCTTTAGGCTTGGAAATTTGATGTGGAGCTAAAGGGGATGAGGTGATCTTTTGGCCATCTCTATGGAGGGTGTATATATTTTGATAACCATCATGCATGATCCTTTGGTCATATAGCCAAGGCCTTCCCAATAGGATATAACAAGCATCCATAGGGATGATATACCATAACTCATCAAAGTTGCTTTTACCAATTAATAAAGTGATCAAGCAACAAGTTGAGACTTGAATTCCTTTACCTTGGTTTATCCATTGGACGGAGTAAGGGTAAGGGTAAGGCTTGACCTTGAGCTTGAGCATCTTTGTCAAAGTCGTGCAAGCCATATTTGCACAACGTCGTCTGTCCATAATGAGTGAACGAACATGACCATTGATAGCACACCTTGTACTAAAGAAGTTCTCTCCTTACTCCTCACAATTAGTGCTCTTGTCACGACTAAAGGCCCTCCTAAGAACAAGTAACTCTCCTTCAGCCACTCGTCTACATACTCCTCCTTAACATCTATGAGGTGAACCTTCTTATCATTCCCTTCTTCCCTCAATTTGGCCTCCTCAAGGGCTTGATACTTTCCAAAGTTATGACCTTTTAGTTGGGACAATTCGAAGCAATATGCGAAGAACCTTGACACTTATAGCACCTTCTCTTCTCATAGGGGTTAAGAGGTGGTTTTATAGTGTTTAGTTTGGGATTTGATGGAACCTTTGATGGATTTTGTGGTCTTAACGGTAGAGAGAAACTCCCATTATTAAAAGGGTAGCTATGGCGTGTAGGCTTAGGTAGTTCTCTTGAGTTTGGCTTTCTTTTGGAGCTCAACCATATGTGCTAATGAAAACACTTCATCAAGAGCTGAATAATGTTGTAGCTCTATAACATTTCAGACAGGCTCACTCAAACCACTCAAGCATCTCACTAAAGTTTCATCTTCACTTTCTCTTAAATCACAAGTCATAATGAGTCTTTCAAACTCACATGTGTACTCTTCAACACTCTTCTTTTCTTGCCGTAGGTGATGATGAAGTCTTATGGTTGTCTTGCAGGTAATGGGGTGGCAAAAACTTAGTTCTATGTTTCTCCCTCATTTTCCTCCAAGACTTGATCTTCCTCCTCCCTTTCCTGGCTCTCTTAGTCACAACATTGTTCCATTGAATAGAAGCATATTTGCGAAGTTTAAAGGCCACAAGCTTTACCTGTTTGTCATCAGGGATGTCTTTGTGCTCAGATACTCTTCCCACTGTGTGTAGCCAATCTAAGAAGTCATCTGGATCTAATTGCCTTGAGATTTCTACCTTGAAATCCATGGTTTGGTGCTTTGTTCTTCCTGTTCTCCTTGGTCTCTTACCTTCTTCTTCTTCATTTGAAGTAAACGGGTTACTCTCGGCTTCTTCTTGTGGATTCACATCCACTTGTTGAATATGATCTTTAAATCTCCTTTTGGTTGTTCTTAATGGCTTGATCAAGTTTCTTCCTTGAGTAATCAAGTTAAGCATCCTTCTTGGCATTTAGCTTGATAAGTTGCTTAGACTTTTCTTCTAAGGTTAAACTACTAGCCATATTGAAATACAAGCAAACCAGTACTTTATTGGGTAGATGTGTTTTCACCATAGGTTCTGTTTAGGCTTGGAAGCTTTGCCCAAGAGGGTATCCTTGGCTCTGATACCACATGATGCACTTGTAAGTCCCAAGAGTTGAAACCTAGAAGAGATCTCGAGTAGCAAGGGTGCTAGCTTCAGTTTGTTGTCACAAGAACAAGAAGAAACATAAACTATGCAAGTTTGGATAAGATATCACCACCAAGATTACTTATAGCTCAAACCTTGATCAATTGAGATAAGAAACACCATTCAAAGATCAAGAAGGACCTCTTGAACACCACTCTAGAGAGCCAAACTAGAGATGAGCAAAAGACTGAAACCTTCAGGGAGTTTGAACTTAACCTTTCATTAACTCACCACTCGGTGAATACAAGAGTCAAAGGGGGTAATAGGACCACTGCCTAAGCTGCTTACACATCCTTACTTATCTTAAGGAACACAAATACAACTTCCTTAATCTAACTACAATTAGGAGCTTAAAGCTTGACAACACATTAGCTTTAACTCTCATTCAAAATAGTGTCATAACCTAATGAAATCTGATTAGTACTCTCCTATTACCTAATTAAATCTGATTAGTACTCTCCTATTACCTTATTTGGATTCCTGACAAGTTTGTTGTACATCTCAAAACCAAGCAAATGAGATTTTCTTGTACTTTATGGCTAGATAAAAGCAAACGCCTCGTACAAAAGGCACCATCTTTGGGAGGGGGTAATGAAAAATATTATTACACATTCTGGGGCTAAGAAATCCCACAAACCATCTCATTAAGGTGCTCAACTACTCGCCCCTTTGCTACTCAAGTGCTACTGGGAATGAATCTAGAGCAGTTGACTTTGGAGCTTAATTTGACTAACCAAATGAACTACAAATGACTTCAAACTTGATTTGATGTATTCCTAACTTCTTAATCTTTAATTTGGGGTAAGAATCACTTCCCCCCTTCTGGAAGTCAAGTTACAAGGCAGCAAAATTCAGCCTTTTTGCAGGCTAAACCAGAAACTGCAATAGCTTCAAACTCCTTAACAAGCTGAGCTATTGCTTTAATTTCTTGGGTGTTTGCACTGTTTGGATGGCCATGATCAAGTTCCCCTTGCTTCCCCTCATTGGGAACATCACTAAATATTAGTTGTCAAATAATCATCTAACGACTTGGATTTGAAAGCATTTTTTAGCCAAAAAAACGTAATTTCACTCTCAAGGGAAGGGGTTGAAAGCCCAACATCATTTCTTAGCCCTCGTTGTCGCCCTCTGTAATCCCAAATCGTAGCCACACTTATCTCCTTCATTCCGTTGCCACTAATGTTTTGGCACCACCAGAAATAAGCAAAGGCTGTCATTGGTTGTGCGACTATCTCTGGATCTGCACAATCTCTACAGTATGTTCAAAGTTGATTAGAAAAGTTAGGGTTTCAAAAAATTCATCAAATTTGCACAGCATGTATTTGTATCTCAAATCTATCATGTCGTTTGATCAGTTCTCACCCCTCTGAGTGGTATACCACTATAGCCATTGCCAGCAATGCGCATGCTGGTATCCTAGTCAGTACACCAATTATTTTTTATGTTTTATGGTCTGCTTGGTAAGTTAGATTTCATATTGTAGCTAATGGTTCTTGGTGTTGAACAATTTTGATAATTTGACAATGTAAAATGTTGCAAATTTTGTTTCCTAATTTTTGGGTTTTTATGCAGCTAAATTTGCTTGTTTTGATTGGATTTGAATGAACTTTAGGTAATGTATTGGTCTTTATTTGGGATTTTGGTTCACATGGGGCTCAATTTCCAAAGAGATTTTGAAGGATGTGAAATGTGAATCGTGGCTACTGCTAAGAGCTTAAACTTTGTGCTCTCGATTTGCATTGCATTTTTTTTTTTTTTTTGGGTTTCCAATTTAAGCTTAGATGATAGATTTTTGATGAGATTTCCCAACTTGACCGCAACATACTTTTAAGGCTAAGGTTACCTGAAGGATTTTGTGTAAGCCAACTTAATCCTAACTTTAATCTCAGGAAGATGAAGCAACCCCAAATCTACCTCAACTATACAACCAAATTATCAAAAAGTATCGATTTCAATGCAACATTCAAAAAGGGGAAAAAAGTGAACATACCTGCGTAAAATGGTAGAGTTCACCGAAGCTCATCTCAGGGCTCCAGTGACATAAGCGAAGATGCATAAGAGGCAAGATGAGATAGATAGATGTCGCAACCAGATTAACACGACTAAGCGATTTTTACCTAGAAATCCTAACATATCTCTTCTAACAATGCGGGATAATAAGGGATTTGGCAATTATGGAACAAATAGTGGGGTGGTCGCCCTGTCCATTTATGGATGAGTAGGGGATGTCGGCAACTGACTTGTTTTCAGCATCTGTAGCTGTGGCAAGGGAGGAGAGGGGGTGGAGAGAATCCAAAGGATGAGAGTTATATTGAATGCCATAGAATTTTCAAACCCCCAACTGTGATAGATCATATTTTATTTTCTTTTTTTCTCTAAGTGTTAAACAACATCATTTAATTCAAGCCATTAGATCAAGATTTAACAGAGAGATTTAGAGTGCCTACCTAACAGGTGATGCTTACCTAAAAAAGAGTGCTTACTTGAACCCTCTATGTGTGTGTGTACACATTCATATACATATACATATACATATATATATACATATATATGTATACATATATATATATATATATATATATGTATATATGCACATATATATATGTATATAAATATGTATATGCATATAAATATATATATATACACACATAAATATACATAAATATATAAACATATGTA
>NCQV01037376.1:0-21387 GCA_002740545.1 Lophocereus schottii
GTACACATGTATATGTGCAGACACACACACATACACTGTTTGACACTAGCCACTTCACCCTATTTTCCCTCTTTTTGTTCTTTTTTTCCCCAAAATATCCAATGTGGAAGTTATTCTCTTATTATGCTGAAAATGGTATCCAACTCAAAACTTAGTTGTCAATCTAAACAATAAGTCAAAAAATAATATAGTTTATATTGATATTTTTGAGTACCAGTTAGTTAAACAAATTAATCCTTCCAATTATAATTACTGATAGGACCACAAACTCTTTTGAGGAAAATGATAAGATTATAAAATTTCACGCATGTCCGTGCAAAACACGAGATTTACACTAATTAATGAGTGAAGCTTATAATGTTTTTCCAATAAATCATGAGAAGACTTAAAATAGCCCTAATATTAGTCCAAACATTAGCTCAAATATTATTAGTTCGGAAGAGAAAATTATTTTGTTAGAGAAAAGGGGAAAGGGCTAAGAATAAAGAAAAATTGAGATTTGGAGGTCAAAGTAAAACAACATTAATATAACTAAATAGTCTCCCTTTTTTCCTACTCCCGGAACCCCCCTTTCCTACTCCATCACGTAGAACCCCCTACCCTGTTTTCCCTCACACAATAGCCCTTCCCACTGCCATCTGCTTATGCCATCGGCCATTCACGCTGTTGTTGGGTTGTTGCAACCACCCGCACTAGTTGCTACCTCCTTCCAATCCTTCCTGGTGTTGTTTACTTGGTGCGCAACGGTGAACCCTAAGCTCCCTTCAATTGTTTTCACCATTTTACTTCTTATTTTTTTAGTGAACACATTTTCCTAGTTTAGATAAGTGCTAATTTGTGTTAATTTATAGTTTAAGGTGGTGATTTTGAAGATTTGAATGAGTAAATGTTGTGGGTGTTCGTGGAAGATTTAGCCATCAAACATGGGTTGTGGATTTGTGTTCTTGTAACTTGATTGTGTTGAATTTTAAGGAATTTTGGTTGTATTTTGAATGAAATTAAAGGTTGTGTGAATGTGTTGGGTGTTGCCATGCAGGGTTGGAAAGGGGGAAGTGGACCTTTAGGTTGAAGAAGGAGAGGAAGAAGGGAAATGATATTTGGGATGACTTTTGAAATAAATTTGCTTAATATGAATTTTGAAATTAATTTGAGGAATCGGAATAGATTTACATGTGTAAATTTTGGAGGGTAGTAGCAATTTAATTATGGCAATTGTGAAGGTTGATTCTTGTAAGTTGAGTTAGGTAATGATATTAGTGGGTTGGAATTAGCATTGATGATTAACCAAGTATAATGTAACTGAAAAGAATGGACAAAGATGGAAAGCTTAAGTGAGTTGAGAATGAGACAACTCATACAATTCAAACAAAATAAGTAGCATCAAGATCTAGTTGGAGCCTAAAAGAGCGAAAACTCTTTTGATTTAGGCTTGGAAATATGTACTAAATGTTGAAAATAAACTTAGAACTGCAAATCAAACTAAGTTAACCCAAATCTCTTTATGGATAGATCACTAAAGCTAATAATAATAACCCTTCCAATAATAATTATATTAGCAATGTAAAAATAATAACCATAATAATGATAATGATATTAACATTGGTATATATATTAATAATAATGTGGACAATGGTACCAATACCAATAGTAAAAATGATAACATTAATGCTATTAATGATAGTAATCACGATAACACTAAAAAGGAGAAATGATATAACTGAGAAATAAGCTCAATTTGCATGATGAAGTAAATAATGATAGTTGTGCCGATAATTAAGAAGAGTACTAAGGAAAATTGTGAATTATTCACTAAGATTGTAACCGATAGAAATTATTTAAACTTCACTAACCATAAAAAATATATATATTCGGAGCAGGAAAAAAATTTTTATTTAATTGCTAAAAAACCATAGGATCATTGTAAAGATAAGTTTTGGCCTCAATTCTTAAATGCCACAATTTAGTTAGGGCGCCATGTGAATATGTTTGTCAAATACAGCTTATGATTACATCTAAGTGTCTAATAATCCTATTATATTTATAAAATAAATATCATTTTTTAAAGGTACTTTTACCCAAAAAAAGAGAAATATAAGATATAAGAACATTAAATAATATAGAATAAATAAATTCATGTACTTCAAAGTTACATATACAATCATATTATATTCATACCGTTTGACACCAACTACTTTACCTTCTTTTCCCTCTTTTTTTAATTCAAAAGAATCTGGTATAAGAATTGTTCTCTTGTTACCTAAAAAATAATATCCAACTCAAAACATAGTTGCCAATCCAAACAATATGTCAAAAATAAAATACTTTGCACACATATTACCAGTACGAATAGTAATACATATATTAGTATTTCTAACTAAAATTAGCAAAAAGACTGCAAACATTTAGAAAAAAAAAATAAGGCTATAAAATTTCAACACATGCCCATGCAACACACAGGACACACACTACTAATAAATATAGTACATGTATAAAACGTGTATAAATGTTTCGAATATTTAAAAAGGTAGATTACGTTTTTAACAGTGGTTACAAAGCAAGAAGGGATCATTTTATTCAAACAAACTTAAACATTTAGTATGGAACTACTTGTTTTTTAAAAAAAGGGAATCTTTGAATTAAAAAAAATTAGCGTTCAATAAATCAAAATAGTTAAGAATAATATTTTTATTAATGTTGTAGTCAAAGGCCGTCATAGAAAGCACCTTTTTTGGTACATATTCATTTTATAAAAACTCGATGTTTCCAACAATGAATATTTAGACTTGGAAAAATTGTCCTGAGACTAGGGGTGTGAAAACCAGTTAATCGAAATTTCGGTTAATTGAAAATCGGTTAATTGGTTTTTCGGTTCAAAAAATATTCTGAACCGTAACTGAACCGAAAATTTTGGTTAACCGTTGTTTTCGGTTAACCGAAATTTCGGTTCGTCCAAAACCCGAACCGTAACCGAACAGATTTTTCGGTTCGGTTAATCGATTTTTGGTTCGATTACCGATTAACTGTTTACAAATAATAAAAACTTATACTTTCTTACCTAGATTTGTCATTCTTTTATGTTTAAATTCTTTTTATAAAAATTAAACTTTGGTTACCATTTATAAATAATGAAAAAGTGCACTTTCTTACCTAAATTTTTTATTTAGTATGTATCATTTTTTTAAAAAATAAAGTTATTTTCGGTTCGGTTAACCGAATTTTCAAATAATCCGAACGGTAACCGAACCGAAAACAGAAAACATTTTTCGGTTTTGTTAACCGAATCAACTTTTTTGAAAAATTTGTTCGGTTAACCGGTTTTTGGTTCAATTTTTTTGGTTTATCGGTTCGATTTTCGGTTTCGGATTTTTTTGCACACCCCTACCTGAGACCCGAAACTCAAGCCAAATGACCTGAACCTACACACAACCAAACATTGGAAACAAACTTACTCAAAAGTGCACCTGAACCCCGAATTGGCCTAAAATGAATTGCAACTAACATGAAATTTCCTACAAATTTACTTCTTTTAGCATGACACGTTTATTGGAATGAACATCAATTAACCTACAATTGACCCAAACAAAAAATCACCTGATCTGATCTAAATCGAACCCAAATATCATTTGACCCAAAACATAACCCGACCCTAACTTATCTGGAAACATACCTAAACTGAACAATCATTTGCAAGGTCTAAAATGTTCTTCGTATTTTTTTAACAACTTTATCGAATAAAAACGTGTTGTAATTTGACTATTTAATCTTGCACAGTAGTTTGCCAACATTGTTTGTGAGTTGCATTATAGTCATTTTATTGCCTGGTTAACATGTGTTGTGTTACTATTTTCTTAGATCATATGTAAAATTTTATAATTTAACATTGTCAATATATACCTAAATATAATTATTGAAATCAAGAAAAGAATATTATACATATTAAACATATATTTCAACACAAAAAGACACTTATTATTTAAGTACCTCAAGGTTGATGGCATAAATTTTTCAAACCTCGACTTTTTGACTTAATTTTTGAGTATCCCGTCACAGTTAAATTACTGCAAGTGCACGACGTAGTTGTACCTAGCAACCGATCAGTACGGGTCGATCCCAGCAAAAACTTACTTTCAATTACTAGAGCTAATCTGAATACTCAATCTAGGCAAATCAAATTCAAAAGTTTGACTAACAGCTAAGGAAACAATAATAACTAAGAAGATAAAATCAAAATATTAAAACACCTTGGTTTGAATTAACAGCATAATAGCATTAGTGAATCAATCACTAAACCCATTAAACTCGCCCAAGCAGTGTATCATGAGTGGAAAGATCAACAATTAAATCCATCTCCTCCGTCTCTAAAGGCCGAAGACTAATCCTAAAATCACAGCCACCTATTTCCATAGGACTAAAGTCAAAGGATTACAAGATCTACATTTTCAAATCGCAATTATAACTTCAATTATTTTCATGTCAAAACTCTAACCATTTACTAGGTCATTGTAAGTAAAAGTTTCATCTTTCAACGCTTTCCTAAGCCCTAAAATCAAATGCTCTTTCAAGCAATTTATCGAACATGTGGTGAGCAAAGTAGAAATCATAAACACAAACATGGGGCAAATAACGGTTTGGGGCTAAATCATGATTTAACTAACATAATCAACATTAATCCCCACTTAAGTTGGGAGATTAGCCGTGAATCATATCAAAAACAATTAGATCAATCCCTAGAATAGCAAACATGATTCACACAAAGACCCTAGAAAACGATGACGGTAGAAAAAGAGAATTGAGAAGCAAACTTGCATTCATAGTAGTAGAAGTAGTAAAGATAATCTTCAATGGTGATGAATTCAATCAACAAGCCACTCTAAAATCTCCCTACTAGATTGTAAAAATTTCCCTAAAAAAGTGCTCTAAAAGAAAAGGCAAAAGATGCCCCAAAACAAGCCGAAAGACTGCTTCAGTATCTTGAAATCAGAGGGGGCGTACAACCATGCTTCGATGCACGGCCAGCCGTGCACAATTTCTAGGCCCGGGGGCACGGCCGTGCAAAAGCGCACGGCCAGAGTTGTAGGAACACTCTGCCTTTGGTGCACGGTCATTTAGAATACACAGGGCCAACTGTGCATGTCTACAACTTTTTAATAATTATATACATTCATGCAAAAGTACAAGACCTCCTTGGTCATCTTGCCAACTCCTCAAATCTCTTCTTTATCCAAAACTTTACTCCTCACTCATATTCCTTCCAATTATGACCAAAGTATATGCAAAACGGAAAATCAGTCCAAACAAGACGATTACGTGAGAAGGAGGGCAAATATAGTCAAATTCCTAAATAAATCAAGGAGATATGTAGAGGAATGTGATGAAATCAAGGGTACAAAAATAGCAAAATTAGAGGTTTATCAACTCCCCATGCTACCTCTTGCTTGTCCATAACCAAGACTAATTCTCAAATGATCAATGAGGGAGATGAACCTCTAATCACACCCTCCTCAGGCAAGAAGATAACAATCAACTCATCGAGCACAACCATGAATCAAAGGTAGCCAAATCAAGGTGTCGAAAACAGTTTCAGTAAAACACATACACTACCATCCATAAATTACCCTGCCAAAAGCAACACACAAACACCCTAATATTTAAGCACATCATAAGGCAAGACATACCTTAATAAGTGGTGAGTACACATAGCCAATAGAACCACACTTTGAGATAAAGTGAGACACTGCACTCAATGTGTTTGAAATATATAATTCGAGTACACTCAATACTTGTATCAATCATGTAAACTGCCATATGCTTGGTAGGGCTCTCTATTCTCCACCACTTATGTCAAATTCATAAACGTCAATCATGAGGACTTGTAAGAAGACTGTAATAGGGCTAAGGTTATGGATGAGAAGGGGAATCATTATAGGAAAAGTGGAGCTACTAGCAAAGAGGCTAGGGAGTGCAACACTTTCACAACAATATACACCAAGATATCTACTTCACACCTCGCTTGAAGATGAGTACAACCCCCCTAAAGAAACCGCATAGAAGGAGTTGATCTAACTTATTGAATGAACCACCACGCCAAACACTTATTCACAACTTCTCATTTTTCACTTCTTTTCATTTTTTCTCTTCCTCTTCCTCTTTTTTTTCTTTTTTGAGAAGCAAAACCAAGATGTGGGACTGATATGGGAAATTAAAACTCTCAACTCATACTCCTTCAAATTAAATACCATAATTAGAAACACCCAAAAAGGTGGAACCATCCTCAAAATATACCCAACTCTATGCAAAGTGTTGCTCCACTAGACCTTAGCTAAGATATCAAAGTTGTGCATGGGCTAAGGGTGCAGTTGATAAGTCCTTAAAGTGCACTTTATTTTAATGTAATTTTGCATCATTTTTAGGGGGAATTATGAGCTTTATGCTATATTATGCACTCCTTTTTGGGTTTAACACTAGGGTATGGTTCTTTTCTATGTTTGCATATTTTTAGACAATTTCACCCCAAATTTAACCATAAATGAGTGCAGCTTGACTCCCTACAGCCACCCCCAAGTCACTATGCCTGTGGAAGGAAGAAAGAACAGAAGAGTATCAAGACAAAGCTCACCACAGACTATCCATGGTGAAGGCCACAGTCTGTGATGAGGCCATAATTGCAAACTTGCTCGTTTTCCTTCATCGTGTGGTTGAGGTTCATCGAGTTGTTCTTAAATAGGGCTATTTCACAGTACATGAAGAGAGACACAGTAGAAAAGAGAACTCTTTCTCTCTTATTTTTTCCATTCTTTTCCATTTTTCTAAGTTTAGTTTAGATTTCTAGTAGTTTTAAGTGTGAATGTTGAAGAAATGCTTGCTGTTTTGGAGCCCTTGCAAAGTTGGAAAACCCTTGGAGTATCTCCAATTGTGCTAAGTTGTTTTTCTCTCAAACTCTATTTAGCATTGTTAATTTAAACATGTGTGAATAGTTTTCTCAATCTAGGGATTATTACCAAGTATTGATGTTAGAATCACTCATTTTTATTTAGTTGTGCTTGTTCTTGATTAGAATTGGTTGAATTTTATCTTATGTGTGAAATTATTGTGATTGAATTTTGCCCAAATTCATTTGCTAATTTTAAATGGTTAAATGAATGACTGAAAGGTGAAACTTGCTATTTAATCGATAAGATAGAACTTGACTTAGAAATACTTGAAAGAGATTTGATTGTTAAGAGGACCTTTAGCCATCAAAAATCTATAACTTAGACTCAACAAGGACATTTGAAAGAATGACAATTGGTTAGTTTAGGCAATTCAGTTTATTTCGAAAGAAGATTGAATCCTAAATGTGATTGTACCCCTTTCAATCTCCTATTATAGATCAAGTACATGGTAGATTTCATTGATCCACATCTTTACAACATGAAATAATCTCCAGATGTTTTAAATTGATTGAATTTTTCAATTAGGTTATAGTATCGTTCAAACTCTCAATTGAAATTTGCTTGCTTAGCATTTTTATAGGATAAAACTCAATAGATTACGATTGGTCTCCGTGGGAATGATATCTTTGCTAAACTACAATACTTGTGTGCTTGTAGGCTTAGGTCAAGTTGTTAGCCCTATTGTCAAGGACCAAATTTGTGGATATTGAGTTAACCCTTAGAAATTGACTAAGCATTTTATCATTTTTATTTTCTTTTTTTATATATTTTTTATTTGCATTGGTAGTTTGTTGCTAATTTTGTATAGTTCTGCTTTATATGCGAATTCCCTTTTCGTTTGAATTTGATCTAGAATTCAAAAAGATTTTTCGCTCTAGGAGGAATAAATTAAGGGTAAAAGAGTAGAAATTGAAGACTCAAGCAGTTTCTTCATCAATGGCAGGAATAGGAGGTGACCAAAGAAGGCCAAGGCATTTCCTTGAGCATCGCTCGGCCAACCATGAACGCAACCAATTTCGAGCTCAAACCAGTCCTTATATCAATGGTACAACAATCTGAGTTTGGGGGCACCCGTTAGAAGATCGAAACTTCTACATCTCAGTCTTTTTAAAGGTGTGTAATATGTTAAAGCTCAATGGAGTTTCTACCGATGCCATCCGCCTACGCCTACGCCTATTTTCCTTTTCACTTAGGGATAAGGCAAGGGCATGTCTTCACTCATTGCCTCGAGGATGTATAACGACATGAGATGAGCTTACAAAAATCTTTCTTGCCAAGCTCTTTCCTCCGAGTAAGATGGCAAGCCTGTGGCATCAAATCACTACTTTCTCATAAAAGGAAGATGAGATGCTTTATGAAGCCTTGGAGCGATTCAAGGACCTTTTATGATTACGCCCTCACCATGGTCTTCAAAGATGGACGATTGTGCTAACATTTTATAATGAGTTACCCAGCTATTGAGGTCTACTATTGATGCGGCAGCAGGAGGTACTCTTATGAACAAAACTGAAGATGAAGCATATAATCTTATAGAACAGATGGTCCTTAACAATTTTCAATGGTCATCTAAGAGAGCCCAACCCCAGTGTGTTGGAGGTAAGCTAGAATTAGATGTTATTTCTATGCTTTCTTTTAAAGTTGATGCTATGTCTCAAAAATTGGAGTGCTTGAATGTTAATTCTGTTAGCTCAAGTAACCCTTCCCCATCATGCGACATGGGTCAGTTGATCATTTGCCTATGCATTGTCAAGTGGGTAATCTTTTTGCCTAAGATGTAAGTGATCATGTCAACTATGTGAACAACTATCACCCTAGACCAACAAATGACCCTTGCTCTAGCACATATAATCTTGGTTGGAGAAATCACCTCAATTTCTCTTATAAGTCTAATGCCCCACTCATGCCCCCAAATGAATTTTAGACCACCTCCTGGATTTCAAAGAATATCATATCCTCAACAAGCACCTTAAAAATCCAACTTAGAGTCTATGATGGAGAATATACTTTTGGCACAACAAAAGTAAGATGAGCACATTAAGTAATTGGCCTCTAAGGTTGATATGATTACTACTCACAATAAGATGCTAGAAGCTTAAATAGCTCAACAAGCCACATCTTCATCTACACCTCTGGGTAGACTGCTTAGTAACAACAACACCACCCACGAGCAGTATAACTGTGTTACCTTAAAAGAAGGAGTAAAGGATCCTGAAGATATAACACTTGAGAAGGGTAGAGAGGTGATCATGGCTGAGAGTAAGAAGAAAAACAATGAGGGTGAGCCTATAACTTTTAGAGAAGATGACAGCTTTGAGATTCCCAAAGTTTTTCCCCCTAACCTTCCTGACCCAGGTAGCTTTTCTATCCCCTATCTCATAAGAAAAGTGAAGATTGAAAAAGCCCCATGTGACCTTGGCACAATTGTCAGTTTGATACCTACTTTATATTCCATAAGCTTCATTTGGGACCATTATAGTCAACACCCCTTTCACTCCAAGTGGCAGATGGTTCTGAAATACAACCTTTAGGTATGTTGGAGGATGTGCCTATAAAAAAAGGAGATTTTTGGGTGCTAGAAGATTTTATCATTGCTAATATGACTAAGACTGACGATGCCCAAATTATTCTTCAGAGATCCTTTCTGACTACTTTAGGTTGTACTATTAATATAAAGGGGGGCGGGTAACATTTGAAACAGGAGATGTTATGCCATGTTTAGTTCTATGGACAAGAAATATAATATCTCAACCCTAACCCATATTTATTTAAATCATCCTCATTTTCATGGTTATTTATTAAACCAAATCATGTTTATTAATTTAAATACACCTAATTTATTTATTTAACAAATTATAATTTCGGGTTCCAACTTTGCACTTCGGCTTCAATTATCATAAAATTTCACGTGAATTGATAGTAGGCCTCGATAATTTTAATTTAAGAATTCATTATTATTATTATTATTATTATTATTATTATTATTATTATTATTATTAATACTATTATTTTTATAACATCGTAATAATTTGAATTCGAGCTGCGAAAAATTTCAATTACAGAAAGTGTAATTTTCTTTTGGGTCCACATTCATTTTAGCCCAATTTCGGCCCAACAAGCTATTACCTCATTTTACTTAGCTAATGACCATTAAATGTGTCTAATTACCATTGGCTTAAGCTTACTTTTGGTAGATAAAAACTCATTCAAGTAAGAGGGAATCATTTTGAGCCAAGTAAAACCCACAAATATCAATCTCTTTCTTCTTTCTCTCTCTCTAAGCCATGCTTGCGACTACTACTACTGTTCATGGCTGTCACAACCGCTAGCCAGCCTTGGCACCACCAGTTCAGCCATCAAACAACCACCAACAGCCACCCTAGCCACCACCCACACTCCCACAAGCATTAATCACCACTTATATCTCTTTTTCAAGCATCAAAGTGAGTAAAACCTAACCTTGTTTATGTTGGCTTTGCTTGTATCTTGGTTTTGATTCTTATTCTCATTGTTTTTGGTGGTTGATCACATTGTCTCGATAGAACAAGAGTTACTTTGGATGTTTTAATTGTGGGATAAGTTGGAAAGTAAGTAAAGTTTGAAGTTGATCATGTTCACGAAAGCTTAAGTTAAAACCATGTTTATGGATTGATTTGTATTTGATTTAGCGATCTTTAGTATTATTAATGATTATGATGGATTTGTTGCAGTTTTGGATGGTTTTGGAGGAGATAAGGAATGATTCAAGTGAGGATTTATGAAAAAAAAGAGGAGAAAGCAAAAACAGTGAGGGCTAGAAATGGTAGAAAATAGGGGTGACTTTAAGATTAAACTGGTAATAATCGGTCCATTGACAAATTATGATTTTTTATGTATAGATAGGTCAGTGTGTTAGCTTTAAAATCCCTTTTGAATCACCTTAATCTGAGGTTTGTGGAAAAGATTATGGTCGTTTTACCAGAACTGCATAGGTTAGACCAAAACTGACATACTTGTGTTCTAACCCCATTTTGGAAACCCTATGGTAGGAATCATGCTTGGTGTTCTAAATGAAAGTTTTTTGGGACTTCTTGAGCTTTCGATATTGGGGTATTGGGTCTCAGTCGAAGATCAGAAGGCTAAGCTACGAGTCATTCTTTCTACGCCCCTATTATGCTCTTACTTTTTTTTAACTAAAATATTTGCTATGAAATAAATATTCACGGATTTTTTCAGGGTTTTTAGCTCGACTTATAAGAGAAAAGAAGAGAAACATGCATTTTAGAGCTTAATTATGAGTTTTGAATCACTTTTATGGATGTTACAAAGAAAGTACTCAGTTTGGGGAGTCTAATAGCTTTCACTGGGATCAATAATCTATTTGGGGTGAAAAACTATATCTAATGAACTTGTGAATTAAATATGGGAAGTGGAGAGAATTTTTGACACAAAAATGATATTTATCAGACTAAGTTATTGAAGTTTATACTATTTTGAACCAAGATATATCTCTCTTGGCCTCAAACCTCTATTACTAAATCCAGAATGTATCAAATGTATTTATCAAGCTAATCTAGTGTCCTCACCATTATCTTGAACCAAGCTATATATTAGTGAGCCTTAAACCTGTATCAACAACCTGTCTCAGAAAAGACCAAAATCACTCTCCCATTTGTCACCATCAAGGTATTTTCCTTTGTAATCTCATTTATCTCATTGTGGTCTATTTTACTTTCATTTAATTTATATCGGATTTAATTACTTTCATTAATTCAGTTTTGCAGTTATATTGAAATACTCAAGTTATGTTTACCATTTAATTACTTAATTTCTATTACACATACTTTTACTTACTCAATTATGTGAGTAAGGATCATTTACTGACTACACATAACTATAATAACATTTATGAAACAGAGTCCAAGGCTAGTTATCGTTTCCCGTTATGCATAAGTTTCAAGTCAGAATATATTTATCAAGTCAGATGGCATTTATGAAATCGATGACATTTATCAAATCAGAAGACATTTTTTTAAAGACTCAAGGTACGTCCATTATCTTATCTTTAGAAAACAGAACATGTTTATCAAATTACAACTCTTAATGAGTTTATCAATGAATCAGTTAATATAGTGATTTGCCATTTAATTTATGACCCCATTAGTTATCATTTATAAGGCATCAACTCATCATTTACCTGTACGGCTTCAGGCCAAGTTTTGATCGGATTGGCAGGTGTACACCTATGTGTAGATCATATCATTGCAAGGGGTTTACATCTAGATAATAATGAGCAATTAGTTTCATATTACTTTCAGTTTCATTATTATTGGGAACTAAATCAATTGTGAAGGAGGATACCCATCAACAGTGTTTCTATGCTCATTTTACAATACATGAATGCATGTACTGAGTTTTATCTCAAATTTTCGAATTGTTTTCATGTTTTTCATTTTAGGTGATGAAGTATCACATGTTTCTCCATTTAGTAAGCCCTTTTGGAAGTCATTAGATGCTCACAGTGGATCCAACATAATATGAATATTGGGATCGACCTCAGGGTCAAGTTGAGTCCATATTTAATATACTTGTGTAGTGTGGAGTGTGAGTTAGCACATGATATGATTAAGTCGATTGTATTAAAGTTGAACTAATATGGACTTTGATCTTGGAGTATTTCAGTTTAATAGATATTGTGATTGTGAACATGAGTTATAAGATTAAATGGTTTTAGTGAGCCTTGTCTTATCAGGATGGCAGTAGTGCCTTCTATCATTAAGTCTTCTGCTGCAGTTTTCCTAAATCATGTCATTAGCATTTTGGTGGCATTACAGTTATGGTATCAAAGCTAAGGTTTTAAGGGTCACTGCGAGCTATCAAGTGTTTATGAGTTAGTTATCAAAATATGTATGAGTTATGTTAGACCAATTAAATGAGTTATTGACTATAAGTTCATATGTGTGGACATATATGGTGGAACCATTTCCATTTGGATGACTCAATCATTTGGTAATATGGTGAGATTCGAGCATTAGCAAAGTGGAGCGTGGAACCATTTGCATGACCTGTTAGTGAGGCATGCTCTCATTTATTTGGCAGTTGTATTATATGTCTCATTTTTCTCATTTGTTTAAATTTTTGCAGTCGTACACTCCGGGTGTGACCCGTTGAGTTACGAACTCCGGCGTGTGGCCGTTGAGCTACTGAAATGTGATTTTTTTTCATGTTAAGCCTGAGTTTTAGCCAATTTTTAGGGAAAACTCTGTCTATTTTGCTACAAAATTTGAGAGTTTTATTGAGGTGTATTAACATACATGATACTGAGTACAGTGATGTTTAAAACCTATTGAGGGAATGCCATTTGCAACTTAGTATATCTTTGGGCTAAATCAGTATAAGATGAAATTACTATAGGAAATCCTATGGCGGTAGTTCAGTAGCTTACGGTGTGCTACTTAGTACTATACGGGTGGTATGGGTGGTATGAGTAAGATTTAGTTGCCATGCATAGAAAGAAGCTGCTCTTGTCATTAAGACCTTGCACCAGCAATGCTCCCATTACTTCCAATCATTGTTTTCCTTCGGCCCTAGTCACCTTGGATTGTTTAGGGGCATTATTCCTTTGCTATTGACACTCATGTGGTCTATAACATCTCTTCATCTAGGCCATTTGTTTAAATGGCTCCAATTGTTATCTAAACCATGCCAATGACAGCTTATCTTTTGTAAGAATGCCCTTTTATAGTTATTCTTGAAATTATTTGCTTGTCTCATCTTTAAAACTTAATACCATCCAATATTGTTTAATCTCCCTTGCATTTCAACCCGATATTTCCTATTAGTGTGATCTTCGATGTCTTTGCAAACCCATTGTTAAATGTGTAATACATTTTTGTTCGACCTTATATGGTTGTCAACATTCCAATGCTCTCAACCTTCACCATCTTTATTTCATGATCATGAGTTGTAATTCAATTTGTTGAGAGCTGATTCATACATCTACCATGCATCTCATTTATTCATAATGATAAGCTCGTATAACTTGTTTTGAATTCATAATGTAATTCAACTCTCATTGGGGTGGGTGAATGCGATTGTCATAATCCCCTTACTCTCTTTATTTTGAACTTCAACTCCCACACATATATCTTACATTCTGATAAATAAACTTCTGTATTTTCAATTTGATCTTATTGTTGTACTCGAAGTGGCTTCATATGAGCAAAGCATGCTCCTATTATAACTTGCTCAATCTATTTATCTATCTATTGTCACTTTACTCATCCAATCTATTTATCTATCCATTACACTTTGCTTGTCCAATCTATTTGTGTATCTATTGCACTTTGTTTATCCAATCTATCTATCTATTTGTTGTGCATTACCTGTCCCATCTATCTATTGCACTTATCTTGTTCCTTGTGGCTATAAAGTCACCTCGTTGAGGCTCAGTCGCTTGTCATCTTGTTTCCAATTCATTAGTTAAACTCGAGTATAACCGTGCCATCTTTCTTCTTGGTTGATTATTTATTGGACCCTTTATGATCCATATTTATAAATCATCATTCTTATGGCATTATATTTCAGAATTCATAGTATACCTACAGTTATCTTTATTCTAGCCACCCCATGTTAATCCCTCCTTTATAAATCTTTTATAGTCTCATTGTTTACTTCTTTTGTTCCTAATGACTCACTTGACTACCAATTCCATTATTTTCATCTCTGACCATGTTTATTCTAGCATCTAATTCAGACTTAGAGCAGATCTTAAACTAGTCTAGTGAGAGAAGATCATGTGGTGTATTAAGAACATCAGATGAGGAATTTTTGATAAGGACATAATCTCAAATAATGTCTAGCGGTATCAGAGTAAGTTAGAAAAAGGATCGAGAATAATGAGACAGTTCAAGTACATGCTAAGGTGATAGGACTACACGAGAGTCATATGGCCATTTTGACCAAAGAAGGAGGCAATCAAAGTTCAGATGAGCTATAGAGTATTCCAAAGGGCTTCTCTAGTCAAGGGTGTCAAGGAACTGGATATCAGAGATAATTAAGTCCTCATTACATTAGATTTTATGAGTCAGTATCAGAGTTCTTATTAGGAAATAAAATGGTTTTCATACTTATCAATGGCCAAGATAGAGCACCAGTAGAGTAGAGTACCTCTTTTGTAGTAACAAGTTTTTCTTTTAAAGAGAATATCAATTTTGAAACAAAGTGATTGAGCCAGTAAAGTCACTGAGGATCTAGATACTCGACCACAGGATTAAGGAGCTATGCACTTTGCACTAATCATACCTTTCTAGAGAGAAACAGTAAAAACCAACTATTCATACTTAAAGTGGCATTACATATATGATCAAAATCATAAGTTTTAAGGACAAAACTTTTTAAGGAGGGAAGGCTGTAATATCCCGACCCTAACCTATATTTATTTAAATCATCTTTTTTTTCATGGTTATTTATTTAACCAAACCATATTTATTAATTCAAATACACCTAGTTTATTTATTTAGCAAATTACAATTTTGGGTCCCAACTATGCACTTTGGGTTTCAATTATCATAAATTTTAGGTGAATCGATAGTAGGCCTCGATAATTATAATTTGAGAATTCATTGTTATTTTTATTATCAATAATACTATTATTTTTATAACCTCGAAAAAATTTAAATTTCAAGCTACGAAAAATTTCAATCGCAAAAGGTGTAATTTTCTATCAGGTCCAAACTCATTTTAGCCCAATTTCGGCCCAAGTCTAATTGTCATTGGCTTAGCTTACTTTTGGTAGATAAAAACTCATTCAAGTAAGAGTGAATCATTTTGAGCCAAGTAAAACCCACAAATATGGATCTCCTTCTTCTCTTTCTCTCTCTCTCTCTCTAAGCCATGCTTGCTACTGCTGTTCATGATTGCCATAACCACTAGCCAGCCTTGGCACCACTAGTTTAGCCACCAGACAACCACCAACAGCCACCCTAACCACCACCTACAATCCCACAAACATCAATCACCACTTATATCTCTTTTTCAAGCATCAAAGTGAGTAAACCCTAACCTTGTTCTTATTGGCTTTACTTGTATCTTGCTTTTGATTCTTGTTATTGTTGTTTTTGGTGGTTGATCATGTTGTTCTGATAGAAATAAGAGTTACTTTGGATGTTTTAATTATGGGATAAGTTGGAAAGTAAGTAAAGGTTGAAGTTGATCATGTTCATATAAGCTTAAGTTAAAACCATATTTATGGATTGATTTGTATTTGATTTGGTGATCTTTAGCATTATTAATGATTATGATAGAGTTGTTGTGGTTTTGTATGGTTTTAGAGGAGTTAAGGAATGATGTCAAGTGAGGATTTTTGGGGAAAAAAGAGGAGAAAACAAAAACAGTGAGGGCTGGAAATGGCAGAAAATAGGGGCGTCTTTGAGATTAAACTAGTAATGATCGGCCTATCAACAGATTATGATTTTTTATAGGTAGATAAGTCAGTGTGTTAGCTTTCAAATCCCTTTTGAATTGCCTTAATCTGAGGTCTGTGGAAAAGGTTGTGGCCGTTTTACCGGAACTGCACAGATTAGACTAAAACCGGCACACTTGTATTCTAGCCCCATTTTGGAAACCCTATGGTAGGAATCATGCTTGGTGTTCTAAACGAAATTTTTTTGGGATTTCTTAAGCTCTCGATATTGGGTATTGGGTCTCAGTCGAAGATCGGAAGACTAAGTTATAAGTAATTCTTTTTAAGCCCCCATTATGCTCTTACTTTTTCTTTACTAAAATATTAGCTATGAAATAAATATTCATGGATTTTATTGGGGTTTCAGCTTGATTTATGAGAGAAAAGAAGAGAAACATGCATTTTAGGAGCTTAATTATGAGTTTTGAGTCACTTATGGATGTTACAAAGAAAGTACCAAGTTTGGGAAATTTAATAGCTTCCATTGGGATCAATAATCTATTTGGGGTGAAAAACTATATTTAATGGACTTGTGAATTAAATCTGAGAAGTGCAGAGAATTTTTGACTCAGAAACGATATTTATTAGACCAAGTTATTGCAGTTTATACTATTTTGAACAAAATACATCTCTCTTGGCCTTAAACCTCTATTACTTACTCAATTCAGAGTATGTCAAATGTATTTATCAAGCCAATCTAGTGTACTCACTGTTATCTTGAACCAAACTACATATCAGCGAGCCTTAAACCTATCTCAGAAAAAGCCAAAACCACTCTCCCATTTGTCACCATCAAGGCCTTTTCCTTTGTAATCTCATTTATCTCATTGTGATCTATTTTACTTTCATTCACTTTATATCGGATTTAATTACTTTCATTAATTCAATTTTGAAGTTATATTGAAATATCCAAGTTATGTATACCATTTAATTACTTAATTTCTATTACACATACTTTTACTTACTCAATTATGTGAGTAAGGATCATTTACTGATTACACATGCCTACAATGATATTTATGAAATAGAGTCGAGGTCTAGTTATCATTTCCCATTATGCATAAGTGTTATCAAGTCAGAACATATTTTATCAAATCAGATGACATTTATGAAACAGATGACATTTATTAAGTCAGAAGAACATTTTTTTTTTTAAAGACTCAAGGTACGTTCATTGTCTGTATCTTCAGAAAGCAGAACATGTTTATCAAATTACACCTGTTAATGTGTTTATCAATGAATCAGTTAATACAATGATTTGCCATTTAATTTGTGACCTCGTCAGTTATCATCTATAGGGCATCAGCCCAACATTTACCCATGTGGTTTCAAGCTAAGTCTTAATTGGATTGGCAGGTGTACACCTATGTGTAGGTCACATCATTATAAGGGGTTCACATCCAGATAATAATAAGCAATTCAGTTTCATATTATTTTCATTTTCATTGTTATTACGAACTAAATGAATTGTGAAGGCGGGTACCCATCAACAGTGTTTCTACACTAATTTCATAATACAGGAATGCATGTACTAAGTATTAGCTCACATTTTCGAATTATTTTCATGTTTTTCATTTTAGGTGATGAAGTATTACATGTTTCTCCATTTAGCATACCTTTTTGGAAGTCATTAGATGCTCATAGTGGATCCAATATTGTATGAACGTTGGGATCGACCTCAGGGTCAAGTTGGGTCTATATTCAATATACTTGTGTAGTGTGGAGTGTGAGTTAGCACATGGTATAATTAAGCCAATTATATTGAAGTTGAACTATTATGGACTTTAGTCTTGGACTGTTTCAGTTTAATAGATATTGTGATTGTGAGCATGAGTTGCAAGATTAAATAGTTTCAGTAAGCTTTGTCCTCATTAGGGCGGCAGTGGCGCTTTCTATCATTAAGTCTTCTGCTGTAATTTTTCGCAAATCATGTCATTAGCATTTTTGGGGCGTTACAAGAAAATTGTTTCCTCAATTCTTTCCTATCTGATGTACTTCCCCCTTCTCCTGAAATTGAGATGGAGGATGATTGGATCTGTCCTAGCTCTTTTAATTCTGATTGGATTTTGACTAAGGATCCCGACCAGGGTTATGTTAAAGTGGAGTTTACTGCTCCTACGCCACCTAGCATACGCGAGGTTGAGACCTATGCTTTTAATGGGTCTTTTGTGAGTGATTATTATAGCTTCACTCAAGTAGTTATTTCTTTACCTCCTATAGAGGAATCAGTTTGGATTTTAATCTTGGGATTGAATATGATGATAGTGGTCCGTCTGATGGAGCCCGTTATCGCTTTGTTTTATATGCTGATGGTAAGCTTTGGCGTAATTTAATGATCAAGAAGGACCTCTAACCTGAGTATCTGAGGTTGTACATTCAGTTGAAAGATTTCAATTTCACGGTTTGCGACAAATATGATGCATATGTTGTGGCAAAGTCCAATGCCCACATTCTTATTGAACCCAAACCCGAATAGAAAAAAGGTTGAGCTCTCGACCTCAAACGAGCACTTCTTGGGACGCAATCCAAGTGTTTGTTTTTCTTTTTCCTTTTTATGTACCCTTTTTTATTGTATTTTGTGTGTTTCCTATTTAAAACCTCCACTAGAAATTAATAAAACTATAAAACTAAAAACAAAGGTATGACAAGAGTTTAGAACCTCTATGGACATCTTGTGGCCATCATCATGGTCTGTGAAGGACCTAACAAACAAACGAAAAAAAAGAGAAAAGAACAAGAAAACTGGGACTGGAGTTGACTACAGACGGTCTGCGGCGAGCACCATGGTCTGTGGTGAGCCCTGTGCGTGCGGTCAAGGGTTTTCAGGGCCACTCTGACCCCTATTTTTTTTTTTTATCTTCTTCCTCAAACTCGACTCTCTCTCTCTCTCTGAAGACTCTCTTCTCTCTCTAAAACCTCCATAACCATTTCACTTAAAACCTTCATTTTTCACCAAAATCCAACAAATTTCTTCCCTTCTCACTTATGTTTTTCACCTTAACCCCACATCCCCCTTTATTTTTCATTTTCAAGCCTTCTTTCTCTCCTATTTTTCCCATCTCCATACGGACAACTTTCACAACTTCATTTTGCACTTTTATTCTTCTAATTTCCATTTTTCTTCCATATTTCTTCACTATTTACTTTCGTTTTCTCAAAGTTTTCATTTTCTAGCATTTTTCTACTCATTTTCTTGTAGTTTGATTTTTCAAGTTTTTTCTATCCACATTACATTGCCATGGCACCAAAGAAGAAGGTAAGAACACACAAGAAGTTGGGACTTCCACTCAAGCCCCACATAAAGCACCCCAAAGCTCCCCAAGGTCAACCACCATGAGAAACCGAGGTAACATTCCACACCCTCTTGATTTAATTAATCCTTAACACATTACTAGATACAATGCTTTGCGTAGTAAACTAGTAGTAGGTACTTGATATTATGATGAGGATATGTTGAATCGTTTGGGATTGTTAGATGATATTTGTTGGTTGTTAGCTCAAGGCAGGATGAGTTAATTTTTAGAAACTAGGAACCACACTTATCGGGGCCTCACCCTTGAATTCTTAAGCACATTGCATGTTGAGGTCACGAGTGGCCCTTGATGTCAAGAGGGCTACATTCCATTTTATCTTAATAGGAAGTTTTATGAACTTAATTTGAGTGCCTTTAATAGTATATTTAGTTTTCCGCCAAGTATGAGCCTCCCATGCCGCCATGTCCCTAAAGGAATTCAATCCGAATGCTTTTTGGTATGAGCTTTTCGGGGATCATCCGTGTGACACTGTTAATTCCAAAGGCAAGGTTATTCAAAACCCCTTGTATTCGTGTGACCCAACGGTTATTAGCTTATGGTTTGTTTGCCATGGAGAATAGTTTAAATGTGCCTCGCCTATCTGAATTATATTTTTTATATAGCATGCTTGAAGGTGACCAGATTGACCCTAAGTGCTTCTTGGTCAATCAGTTGTATAGTGCAGTCACTAGTTCTGCACATAGGATTGTCATTTGGAGCCTCGTTACCCCTATTGCTAGGTTGGTTGGAGTTGAACCGAACCCTGATGATAGAGTCGCAGGTTTAGAGCGGTTAAATTCGACTGCTTTTGAACAAATGAAATTTTATAAGGTTGATGGTGGGCATATTTGTTGGATTTACCCTAGGAACCGACTTATGCCTTTCTCAAATGTTTATTGCACCTCTCTCCTAAACCAGGCAATCTTTACTTTTTATCCGGTGGTGAAGAGTTGGCATGCCCAGCTCCTCCACCTCCTCACCCTAGGGCTTCTAATTTATCCCAACCATCCTCCTCTCATGATTACCCTGACCTACATGCTACCCTTCGGTCAATTCAAGGAAAGCAAGCTTCTCTACGAGCTTATGTAGAAACTGAGCATGCCTCACTCTAGGGCTTTGTTTAGGAGTGTCATAATAAGCTCCATGGAATGATTGCTTCCCAGAACCAATATATTCAAGACTTTAAGGTCTGCTTAGANNNTTGGCGAGACTGGCACATTTCTCAACCCACGCTCCTTCTTCTCCTCCACCCTCTCCCCCTCTCTTTTAGAGTTTTAAGCTTGCATTTAGGACAATGCGTTGTCCAAGCATGGAGGAGTTGTTTGTGGCTGTATATATGTGTATTGTGGATGAGTGAAAATTTGTGTTTTATTTTTTATTTTTTTAGGTCATGCCTTAGTTTTAGTTTGCATTTTTAGTTGATCATTTAGTTTTTCTAGGTTTCTTTTTTTTCCATTTTAGTTTTGTTTTGACACTTTTAGTTTTTAGTTTGCATTTTAAGCTTAGTAAAGCAAAGACAAAATAAAAAAAAACCCCAAAAAAAGCCTATAAACCATCCGATGATGAGTCTTTAGACTAAATTGCTTTCTTTTGCTTAGTTTGACTCTTTTTGATAGGCCCATTTGTGAATAAAATGTTGTTTCTGTGTTTTCAAACTATGCTTCATATTTTGTAACACCCCAAGTATACATGATTCATTGTCTGCATTCATTTGCTTAAGGTT
>NCQV01037442.1:0-13985 GCA_002740545.1 Lophocereus schottii
AAAGTGAAACAGACAGTCGAGCTATAGAGCGAGAATAAGAGAGACATTGTGATTGAGAGAAAAAGTTTGTTGGCTATCATAACTGATTGTATATATTAGCTTCGTAGAAGAATATTAATTAATCAAGATCTCTTTTCATAAAAGTGAATTGTTGTTTATCTATTTTTGTGTGGTTTTTTTTCCTTTTTTCTTGATGCGAATTAAAAAATCAAATATTTACATATATAATGCACATGTCAATTTTGTAAAAGGCAATGAAGTTTGAAATTGTAGTTGGTGATCGACAGATGTTCCTTTGGTGATTAATTGGGTTGTTTTGGTGATGATAAGAACTATGTTTAGTGATCACTAGGTGTATTCATTGTGACCAACACATCCTCAACTATAGTTGATGATCAATAGTTCTAGTTTTGGTGATCATTACAAGTATGTCTCCTTATCGTTGGTTCTATTTATGGTTATCAACATATTATCAATTACAGGTACTGATATTAGCCTATTAGGTAATGATCAATAGGTGATCATTCAGTGATTGTTAGTATTACTTTTGGTAATCAATAGGTGATCATTTAGTGATCATTAGTATTTCTTTTAGTGAGCAATGGATTTCTTTATGCTGTCCTAGACAATCTCCAACAAGATCACAATACATGTGTAGTTATAAACTTAGTGATCAACGCAAGGAGCTTTGGTCATCATTATAAATATGCTTTGTATTTAGGAGATGAATTACATATGACGACTGATCACTAATTACATATTATCAATTACAGTTACTGATATCAACCTGTTAGGTAGTGATTAATAGGTGATCATTCAATGATCATTAGTATTACTTTTGGTGATCAATGGATTTCTTTATGTTGCCCTAGGCAATGTGTACACGATCGAAATAGATGTGTAATTATAAACTCACTAATCAACGCAAGGAGCTTTGGTCACCATTATAACTATGCTTTGTATTCAAGAGATGAATTACATATGATGACCGATAACTAATTACATATGTAATGATCGTCAAACCTGAAATCCACTACTTTCTTCACTGTAAACATCTTGCTTGCCTAAGTTGACCACCACTTTCTTAACTTTTTCAGCCTTGTCATTTCATAAACATTCATCATTCTCTTCATATGTGCCGAAATTGCGTTGGTAGGTGAGGTCAGGATCTTGTGGCAGCACTCCACCTTAAACTAATCGACTGTAGCAACCTGAGATGCAAATCAAATAAGGGGCACACACAATAATTGGCACGACATCTCAAAGATTTACCATTCTTCTCTTCTTGAAAGAGGGTTGAGTAGCATGTTCACCTGATCATTTGCGAATCCTACATCCCAATGGCAAGACAGTCCTTTGTATTCCTGCATGTGGTTTGATTATCATCTATCTTTAAAGCCTCTTGCTTCCAAGGGATATCTTTGTATCTCATTTCATATTCTTTAATGGAGTTTGCTCTTTCCATATCACTCTGTTCCTCTGTGAGATACTTCTAAAAGAGCATACACCGCAATGCTAATATAAAACCAAAAACAAAAAATTAGCAGGAAGCACCAGCTTAAGTTTGTTTTTAAGGCAAACTAAAATTGTATAAAGCTTTACCAAAATATCTGTAAAGCATTCATAAACGTAATGTTCTCTGCGGTTTCTCTTGATGCGGCCAATAATGTGCATATTGTTTTGCTTGAAATTGAAACAAATGAGAAATTTTTTTCCGTCGTCAGAACAATGGAAGAACACCTGAAACACCAAAATTCATCATAAACTAGCGCCTAAATAACAGGCAATGAAATAAAACTTTTTAACTAAAAAAAAGTGTATCCGTCTGGCTTAATTCTTACGATGTCAACTTGCTTAAAGTTAATATGTGGACTCAAGGATACCTGACTGTTCAGCTAGCGGAAGAACACAGCTTCAGCTTTCTTTGCCTCTTTTGTCTTCATATACAAATGCTTCCCCAAAAAAAAAACACAGACTTTTTACAGCGAGAATCAATGTATTTTATAAAACAATATACATGCATGTGTAAATATCATTGAAAGTTTTTTTTTTTTCAATTATCTTACAAGTGCTTCATTTGTGAAGAAAAGCCTTTGAGTATGGGAACTATCTATATTCAGTTTACTTGCATTTAATATATTCACCCAAATATCCACTATGATTTTATCAACACAGTCATCACGAACAATAGTTAAGAGCATGCCTCGATTGGCCACGTAGTATAAGTTATCGTACAACACTTGGCTAGCGAATAAACAAACAAATCCAGCACTAAAAATACCATTTACAAAGGAGTTGTCAATGAGTCACTTTTCTAGGACACACATATTTATTCTTACCTTTGTTCTTCTTCTGAGCTAAAGTTCTTCTTCTGAGCTAAAGACAAAGTTAGCATATAGCTTCAGTTCATATAAAATTGCATGAGAGATCATTGCATTCTGCTATATGTAAGCGGAGAACAAAAAAAACACAGACTCTATTAACAAGGGTGCATAGAAGGAATAGTTAGTACACACAGCCAACAAAATAAAATTCATACAAGGGGAATGTAACCAAGAAGAAAAATTAAAAAACATAGACATTAAGTTTATCACGAAGAAAACTACTATCGTTTTTTTTACCAACTTGCAATCTAATGATACTGCATTGAGTTGACGTCATTCAGCGCCTCTTCGGTGCTTCAACCAGTACATCTTTGCCTTTGTCAGTATTGGTTTTTGTTTGCACATCTAATATCTGAACATCAGGCTCTAATCAAAGATCTATCAACGAATGCATCGTTAGTTGTCTTCCTAGGAACATAGCATTATTGGACCTCTAAAAACACGACTAATTAGGAAAATTGTATGAATATAGATTTAGATAAAAAACAATGCTAAGGAAAAATTGCTATGCAATGTTATACTAGATCATTTAGATAATTGCGATATGATTTGGTGGGGGGGATTGGGGAAAAGCATGTCTGCATGAAGAGAACACTAATTCATCAACTTATGATTCACTAATTGATCAACTAATGATCAGTAAGTTTTGAGGTAATGATCACCAATTTACATATTTTGATGCAATCTTTTGCGATCACTAATTTGTCTCCTAAAGATCACTAACTTTATCAGTAATGATCTCTATATTTGCAGCTCATTGGGAGTATTTAAAACACAAAAGATCCCTAATGTGTCTATGTATGATCACTAATTTCTACCTTAAAGGACAAAATCAACATGCAAAAAGGATCATTATTAGCATGATCACAAATTTTTAGTAACATCAAATAGCAACAAAAAATTTGGCTGCAATACTACAAGAAATTGAGAAGTACCTGGTAGCGACGGTGTGCTGATGCACTGTGCGGAGGCTGTCATACATCTCGTCACGATGTCCTCCACTTCACAATTTATTACTTGCACTGCTGCTGCCAGACTATCAAGCTGTGAATCACTAACAAAAAATTCTTCGGGTAGCGCATCTTTTTCCTCTTGGGACACTCTAAGGCTGAAGCTGGTTATATTGAACTGTAGGAAGTCATGCACCTTATCTCGGGAACCCGTGTAATTCTTCTCAATTTCATCAATCTGCATCAAAAACCTATCTAATTCAAATGAGTCTCGTGAGAGTATCAGTGTTCTACTCCTCGACCCCTTAGGCCTATCACTGATGAGGGCATCACTCACCGATTCCACGACTACATTTCTTATTCTCTTGAGTGGGCTAGCTGCGTGCTCCAGGGATCAACTCCTCCAACTCTGTCATGATTTTCGCCAGCCGTTCACTGTTTGTTATTATCAAATCGGTTGCCGCCTGACTGTCATGAAAAGAGCCTGATAGAAGCAACCAATACTTATAGTCAAAAAGGATATGTCACCTTACCTGGAAATGATGGACGAAAACTTTCTTTGTTTTTTGTTTCAATAAATAACAAAATAAATTAAACATATTTGACTCACCTTAACGTCTGAAATTACCGTTTGATCTTCANNNTTACCTTCATCTTCAACACCTTTGTTGTGATGTTCCTTTTTGTTAACTTGTTCTTCCTCACCAGTTATGCTTGTCTTATCCAATATATCCTCGAGATAACCTCTTCCAAACCCATGAAATAACCTCTTCCTCCTTGTTAACATTTATTTAAGAGATCACTGAGCACATAACAGCTGATCACTAATTAGAAAGTTATTGAGCACCCAACAGTAGAAGCAATAAATTTTAACAACAACTGCAATAATTCAATATTTATTCAACAAATTTCCATCTCTACTAATCACTAACAACACATCCGTTGATCACCAACAACACAAAAGTTAAACTATATAAGAAATTGCCAAAAACTATTGATCATTAATGAAATGTCTACTGATCACTAATAATAGATCACCAACAAATAACCTAGAGATCACTAATCTTGTTCTAGCGATCACGAATAATAAAACTATTAATCACTAATAAAATGTCTATTGGTCATATACAACATCCGGTGATCACTGATGCTGTTATATTTGACCACCAAACATACATGCAGTGATCACTGAGTGAACTTCTTAGAATGATCAGTGAGTAATGTGTTTGTGGTCACTAATATTGTTCCTACCAATCACTTATCTTATATTTCTTAATCACTAGACATTACTATTAGTGATCATTAGTAGATATGTACTGATCACTAATAACATATCCTTTAATCACCAATAAATAACCTACAAACTAATCTTATTCTAGTGATAACTAATAACAAAACTGTTGATCACTAATAAAATGCAATTCAAAGCATCCTAGCGTTAAACAAATATACCAAGCCCGACTTGCAAACAATTAGGGAAGAGAAATGATTACCTAGATTAGATAATCACCAATATTACAACTACTAATCAGTACTTACATATATACTGATTACTAATTATCAAACCAGTTTGAGCAAAATGCTGAAACAACAATTTTACACTAAATATCATAAATCAAGATGTATGATACGAGAAATTTAAAAATCAATGCAAGAAATTGCATATAAGAGCGAGAAATTCACCATATAACATCCAAAAATCCACTAAACTTGCCTAAAAACCCTAGATCTTACAGAAAACATGGATCTACAACTAGAATTAAGCCAAAATGAACAACCACAAAAACAAAATCAATAATGTAAAACCCACCAAATGTAAGTATTCGAACAACTCCCTGCAAATTATCAGAAACAGTCAGCGAAAACCAATGCTTTGCACAAAAAAGCTTGAAATTCAAATCACAAAGCAAAACAATTGGAAGAAACTTCACAAATAATCTGAGGGAAATGATGAGGAAGATGAGAGGCATGAAAGACAGATGAAGAAAGAGATTGAGTATTCAATGAGAGAAAGAGAATGAACAAGCCAAGAAAGGTCACGTGACCTTAATTAGATCACATTCTTCTTCCTAACAGTGTACTAACATAATAGTTACTTAACTAACAATTATTTATTGATTAATTTAATGAAAGATATAAAACCAGCTTATGAAACTAATTTGGGTGAGGTGTACTAACATTTATTCTGGTAATCACATTCTTCTTCCTAATTAACATTGATGACATAGGTCACATTGTAGCAATTGCTTAGGGCAAGTGATGTTGGCAGTGCAAAATGAATACAAATGGCATAAAAAATGTATGATTGACCATGTTTCTTTCGAAGATGAATTCCATTATTTGTAAGAGTTGTGAAATTTTAGTTGACCTTGTACATGTTGGCTAGTTTAATATTTTTACATAGTTGATTATGTAGACTAGTTGATTAGAAAATGAAATTTAAGTCAATTTCTTATATTTCTTAATGTGTGCTTTGGATTGTTTCCAGTTGGACCAAATATATCTATTCACCATATAGGCCTAATTGTAGGTATCTAAGTGGAACTTTGGATACTTATTTCAATTTAGTTCTTATTAGTCCAAGTATTTAGCATGCTTATTAGTGAGCTAAAAAAAAATAATAAATGTGGGATGCTTGGGATTACTCATGTAAGGGAGGAGAAAAAAAAGGGGGAAAGAAAATAAAAGGCAGAATGAAGGGCAAAGGACAGTGAAAAACCCAAGGGGGGCTGAGTTAGTCCTTAGATAGATACACCTATATTCACGACACACGTATATGCCATAGATCTGAAAGAAAGTAAGGGAGGAAGAAAGAGAAAGATGGGGAACAAAGGGGAGAAAAATAAGCAAAAGAAGAAGTGAGGGGAAGATTCGAGGAGATGGATGAAAAAGAAAGAGGAAGCGTAGGTGAAGGAGTAAGCAAAAGGAGGAAGAGAATAAATAGGAGCTAAGAATCTACCCAAGTCATCCCAATTTCGACAAAATTCATCTCTAGCCCAAAGAATTTGAGGTAGGTCATCTCCATTCGTAAATTAATATTAATTTTGAACAAAATTTGCTTTGTTGCTTGAAATCCCATTGCTTATGATAAGATTAGAGTTTGAGTTATGAAATTATAAGTTAAACATGCAAATGAATTGGGTAAATCTTGTTATTGTTGAGGTAGTTGGCTAAACTTGAATTTAGAAGAACGAAAAGAGGGAAAGTTTGGTAATAGATGCCCCTTATGAGTTTGTTTATCCCTTGTTGCTTCATTATTATGCTTTACAAATTGCCTCTGCCTGGAACTGATTAAAGTAGTTTGGAGCATGAATATGGGGGTGCAAGGGTGCAATTAGATAAAGTAGAAACTTATTTATGGGTTTGAAAGGGAGCCCTAGTGATGTAATACTCATATACAAGGATAGGGGTGTTCCATTATCATAACACATAGCAGAATTCAAAAATTTAAAAGTTGAAACAATTAAATAATGAAAAATGTTATTATAAAAAATCTATATGAAGTAGAAAAGCAAAATTGGGCATATTTTAAGAATAGATTACTTGGTGTTTTTATTCCTTCAAATATGGAGAAAAATAATGGAAGAAGAATTCAATTTGTTCCATAAAATATAATGACACTTGTAATTTGCCACTTGGGTCTTGAGTAGTGATGTTTACCTAGTACTTCAAAATTTATCGAAAAATTCTTTCAAGAAAACTATGATGTACAGAAAATATGCAAAAATGTAATAAAAGTAGAGACAGTTGAGCAAAGAAAAATGCAAAAATGTGGAAGATTATTTCAATAAGAGAAATTAAAACACATACCATAAGATAACATTTGCATCCTGTTCACAATTATGGCATGTAGTCTTATCATGATAATAAAGAGTTGGCATTATACCAATATAAGGTTTCCATGTGAACATTAATCAAATTTGCAATTTGATGAAAAAACTCAATTATATTCATAATGACTCTACATGAAATGCATGTATAAGAAGTTCAATCGTGCATTTGTGACCAATAATAATTGTTGTAATGGCAAACCACATGAATGAATTTAAGTGAATTTCTTCTAAGCAAAATCATCATTAGTGCACCTATTTCAAAAGTATGTGGTCAAATGCATGTAAAATGATAAAGCAATAGAAGATATTTTAAATAAAACAATATTATACCATCATAGTTTAGTTGTTGCATAATCTTCTTTTGTAGAACTAGTGAATTGTCCACTTGAAAGATAACACTCTATAACAATTTAATGTCACATTTTTATGTGTTTATTATATAATATAGATGTATGAAAATGGATAAATATGAAAGTTCCAATATCATTTGATGAATTTAGATACCATTGAAATGCTTAACATAAGCCCAAATGAAAGTAATGTTAGATGGTTCTTGTTATCGTGTAAAAGCTGATTGGTAGTTTCAGAAGTAAATGCTACCAAACTATAACTCTTAAGGCAACATAACTACAGTAGAAGAATGGTAACATATTTATTAGGAATGATATGTTGATTAAAATAAATGTCTTAAAAGGTCTCATAAATTTACCTTTTATCATTTATGGGGCAATTTGTGTTGATCATTGGATGCTTGTATAAGGACTAAAAGCACAACAATTCATTTGATATCCATGATATATGAGAGCTAAAATCAAGTACATGGAGTATGGTTATAGAAATATATCTAGTATTACTTATGGTAAGATATAAGAATGTGCTTACTAAGGCAAAAAGATTTACTTGTGACTCAAATCAAATGTTATCATTTAAGAATGACCCAATAGCATTTAAACCCAGCGGAGCTTCATAGTTAAGCGAAAGTTAGTCACATTTCAATAAAGCTTAGTACTTGTGTTTCTTTCATTATCTGCAAGTGATATTGATTAAGAACAACTCTACGGTGTTCACCACCTAGAATGAAATGTACTCCTTTAATTCAGTAAGCGTATCCCTCTTTTAATCAGCCAACAAAACAATACGCGTCTTTAGGGAATGTTGCATTCAACATGGTCTTCCTAAAATAAATTGATAAATAGCAAGTAATAAAAATAGACATTAAAAACATAAGGAATAATGATAAAATTAATAAACATACATTAGCAAAGAAAACCATTTCATGTAGTTTTCCTTCAAGTCTTGTGGTTTGTACATAAAAAAGCCTTACAAATATGCATTGGCATTCCATTTTCGATAATTTGGATATAGACACGTAACATGTGTTAATTTGGATATAGACATGTAACATAGATTAGCTCAAAGGACAGTGTATGTTGTTGACGTTGAAGCCATTTCAGAGCTAATCAACAACAGAGAGAGATTTGGAAGGAGAGAAGAGCATTTCTCACAAGCTTTCATTATTTGTCAATGTGCATTATGAGTACAGAGAGAGGTATATATATACATAACAGGGGAAACCGGCTAACAAATTTCCGAACTAACTTGTTGAGTTGGCATGTGGGTCAGCTCATTTTTACAGCTAGGCTAACTAACTCCAATATCTCCCCTTCAAGTTGGCGGGTGGACAATGAGAAGCCCCCAACTTGCCAAGGACGTGATAATGCTACGTTCCAGGGAGAAGTTTTGTGAACAAATCATCAAGTTATTCTATAGTCTTGGTGTAAGACAACGAAATTAGTCCATGGAGCTTTTCTCTAACAAAGTAACATTCTAGTTCTATATGTTTTGTTCTCTCATAAAACACAGGGTTTTTAGCAATATAAATGGCTGTCTGGCTGTCACTTTTGAGAGGAATAGGAGCTATGCAAGTTCTACTGTAACAGCTCTCATGGACCTGTATGTTACTTCAATAGAGGAAAGGGCTATAGTAGATTGCTTCTTCAACTTCAAAGAAATGGGACTACCACCCATCATGATGAAAAAACCACTAACTGATCTTCTGGTGTAAGGGCACTGTGCCCAATTTGAATCATAATAAGCAGTTAAGCTATAATCTTCTTTGTCATTGAAAAATAACCCTTGAGAGGGATCTCCTTTTATGTATCTCAAAGTGTGTAGAGCTGTATTCATATGAGACTGTTTGGCGCTTGAAGAAACTGGCTCAAAAATTGCACTGAGAAGGCAATATCTGGCCTAGTGTTGGTGAGGTAGTTAAGTTTCCCAACCAATTTTCTATAACTGGTAGCATCTGCAGTTGTGCTCTTTGCTAGATCTCCTCTAGAAAGGAGTCCTAAAGGACATCTGGTTACTGAAATTGTATCACACTGAAACTCCTTCAACAATTCCATGGCAAACTTTCTCTGGGTTAACACTAAGCCATTAGATACTTTGATAATTTCCATACCTAGGAAATAATTCAAGACTCCGAGATCTTTGATCTTGAATTTACTATTAAGCAATGCCTTTAGAGCCTCAATATCTTCAGGATCATTCCTTGTAAGTACAATATCATCTACATACACAGCAAGTATCACAATAGAATTCCCTTGTTATTTACAAAACAAGAAATAGTCATTCTTTGAATGTTAGAATCCAATATCTCTTAAGGTGTTTCATAGCTTAGCATACCACTGTTGTGTGGCCTATTTTAGCCCATACAATGATTTTTCTAGCATGCAAACCATGTTCTTGGAGGGGATTTCCAAACCTTGTGGAGACCTCATGTAGATTTCTTTATCCAAATCCCCATGGAGGAAAGCATTGTTAACATCTATCGAGTAAATAGGCCATTTTTTTCTTGACTGTCGTGGTAATTAGACTCCTTATTGTAGTCATTTTAACTACTAGAGGGAAGGTTTCAGTATAATCCACCACTTCCTTTTGTGTAATACCTCTTATTACAAGCCTTGCTTTGCATCTTTCAATGCTACCATCTGCCTTATATTTGACTTTATATACCCATTTGTAGCTAATAGTTTTTTTTTCCCTGCAGGTAATGGTACTAACTCCCAAGTATTGTTGGCTTGAAGGGCTGTAAATTCTTACTGTATTCTTGCCTCCCATTCTGGTTGTGAAGGTGCTTTCGCAAAGGGACTAGGCTCTTTACAAGTGTCCAAGTGTTGGAGCAATGTGACTGAATTTCGAGGCAGACTATCTTAACAAACTGCATTGACATTACAGCATACAGAAGTTATTGTATTTGGACAGTAAGTCTGCTGGAGATTGAGACTGTCTTCTATGACACTTCCACATAGATATTCAGAACGATAAGGGGGCATTTTATGAGCCCTACTGGATTTTCTTGTAGGGAAATTAGTAACTGGACCTTGAGATTGTCCTTCTGTTGATGTTGATGTATGTAAACTAGAAGAAGAATTATCTAACAGTGTATGTTTGTTTGTTATCTGAGTAAGCACTTGGTGGTCTTCAAGATTGTATAAGCTATAAGAATCATTATTATTAGGACAAAATGTGGGCCCATTAGTGGTCTGAATATGCTGGTAAGGAAATACTTTCTCATGAAACACCACATCCCTAGAGGTAAACACCTGATGTGTGTCAAGATTCAACAATTTATAAGCCTTTTGCCCAAACGAATATCCCAGGAATACACATGCAATAGCACATGCTTGAAACTTATCCCAGCTAGATTTCAGATTTGAAGCATAACAGGGGCTTCCAAACACTCTGAGATGACCATAATTTAACTTTTTAACACACAGCAAATGAAAAGGAGTTAATCTCTAAGTACCTTTGAAGGGAATCTATTAATGAGATAAGTGGTTGTCAAAACACACTCTCCTAAATATTTAATAGGTAGACTAAAGCGAAATAATAAGGCTCTGGAAGTTTCAAGTAAACGCTTGTGTTTTCGCTCAACCACTTGATTTTGCTGTGGTGTTTCAACACAACTTGTTTGATGAATAATATCCTTGGCCATGAAGAATTCCACAGTTTCCTTGTTGAGTCCAAGCTCAAGAGCATTGTCTGACCTTATGGTTTTAACCTTGGCACTGAATTAAGAGTTTGCCATCTTCACAAAAGCTTTAATTAGAGGTATAGCATTACTCTTAGTTGCTAGAAAATGCGTCCAAGTAGTTCTACCATAGTAGTTAGAAAATATTTATAGCCATTATAAGTCTGAACACAATATGGTCCCTAAATGTCAATGTGAACAAGCTCAAAAACATGTGTAGAGTAAATTTGACAGTGAGGAAAGGGAAGTCTGTGTTGTCTAGCCTTAGGACAAACTGAACACTTCTTCATTTCATCAGTTAATACATCCCTAAATGATAACCCCAAATTCTATAACTTTGAAAAAGATAAATGGTCAAGCCTAGCATGCCAAATTGAGATATCCTCAGCAAAACTCTTAGCAGTACAAACTGACTTTTGGCTATCAAAATAAAAAACCCTAGAACAAAACTCATTAGCAGTAGCAGCTTCTTCATAAAATATGTGATTTGGCTTCAGCAGATATAATCCTCCAAATTGCTCACCAAGAACCTGAGGCCTCTTCATTAAAGGGGCCTGCATAATGCGACATTTGGGGGTGAAAACAATATAACGCCCCTCTTGGTTGCGAAGCTTACTAATTGAAAGTAACAATACCCCTTGCAAAGCCAAATTACGGCTCAGCTTCACAGTTCCAACATGAGTAACATGCACACACTTTCCATAGGCAAAGTAACAATGACTGGAGTAGACAACCCCACGAGATTAATGAAGAAATCCCTAGTGTGATACATATGGTCACTGGCCCTAGTATCTATGATCCAAATATTATTCCAATCCTACAATGAAGATAAAAGACATAGATTCTGGTTATAATTAGTGGAATTAATACCTACAAAACTGGTGAATGTTGTTGAAAGGGCATTATTGTTTTGCTCAGACCCTTGGTATGAAGCATTGGCATTGCCTCCAGCTTTGCTGACTTGAGCATTTTGGAGCAAAGCCATGAGCTAAGAAGACTGCTCTTGTGTCAGACCAGTAACTATAAAGGACTTCCGAAAAACAAAAACATTGTTTTCAGATGACACATTCTCTTGTTCAGTAGACTGCACAAAAGCTGCTGTCCTTCTTTCGCCTCTGAATTTACAATTGGTAGAAAACCTATAACACTTTTCCATAGAGTTTAGGTTTCTTGTAATAATTGCGAAACAAAGCTCGATTTCCTGCCTTCAACCTTTTAATACTTGTTCTAAGAAAGATCAGGTCTACCTTCACTTCTTTCCATTTTCCTTTGTAAAATGATTTGGCCTTTGCACTTCAACAGCCAGAGACGCTGTGTCTGATAGAAAATAGCTGCCAGATTTGATTTCCCTTTGCTTTTGTTCTTGAATTAACATTGAATAAACCTGACTTATGGATGGTAAGGGACTCATCATGAGAATGTTGCCCCTAATTGCATTGCAATCATTGTCCAGCCCCATCAAGAACTGCAACAATTTTTGATTTTGTTCCCTTTTAAGCATTTTCTCAGTAGATTCACAAGTACACATAGGTATCCCATCAAGATCATCCAATTCATTCCAAAGACTTTTGACCTTAGTGAAATATGATGCAATGTCACTTGTACCTTGATTAACATTGCACATTTCTTTACACATTTCTTTTTAAACTTGATAGAACCTTACACCATTCACTTGGCCAAATCTTTCTTCCAATTCCACTTAGACTTGTCTAGCAGATTTAGCATAAATGACACTATTTGCAACATTCTTACTTAAGATACTAAGAATCCAGGACATTACCATGTCATTGCATTTCATCCATTTCTTCAAATCTAGTGAATTAGCCTAGTCTTTGTGAGAGATCCATCAATGAAGTACAACTTGCTCTTAGTGGAGAGCGTAATTGTCATTGTACGCTTTCATGATCCAAAGCCATTTCCATCAGTGGAAACGGGCAGAAGATCATACAAGAAATAGGCCACTGCAAGATCTTCGGCCCTCAGAATCACTGCTTGAGTTTGAACTTGAGTATTTGGCGTCGCCATTGAAATCTGATTACTGCGATAGATTGAGTTCAAGATTTTGCAAAATCTTGATGAAACCTGATCTCCTAGATCTCAAAAATCGCTAGGGTTCTTGCAAATGAAAAACTTATCAAATCAATTGAAAAGAAAGGAATTAGAATGATATAACAAAACGCGATCAATTCAACGAAACAAGAACAAAAATGATCGAAAGAAAGAGAATCATGAATACTCTCAGAGATTTCATCTCTGATACTATGTTGACATTGAAGCCATTTCAGAACTAATCAAGAACAGAGAGAGAGAGATCTGGAAGTAGAAAGAAGCATTTCCCATAAGCTTTCATAATTCTTCAATGTGTATTATGAGTACAGAAAGAGGTGTATATACACATAACAGGGGAAACTGACTAACAAATTGGCTAACTTGCTAAGTTGGCATGTCGGTTAGTTCATTTTTGGAGCTAGGCTAACTAAGTCCAACATGTATAGGCCCATGGGATCAGAGGCAAGTTACGTGATTTTAAGATGCTGTCTAGCTACCATATTTCCTTCATAAGAAAGCTGATGTGAACCCAAAGAGTTGATCAAGGGTCTCCCCCTCGGCAGAGAGGCTTCATGGCACTCGAGCAAATTCTCCTTGCCAGTGCATATCAAGTAAATGCCACGGTACTCCTTATGCGTATGGATGCACTAGTCACATGAACTAAAGATACATATAGTGATATAGAGCTTGAAATTTTACAAGATTAAAAAGTTCTATAACTCTTAAATCTAGGCTG
>NCQV01037545.1:20558-31298 GCA_002740545.1 Lophocereus schottii
TACCAAATTCAACTCCGAAGTCAACTGCTCCAGATTCACTCCCAGCAGTGCCTGTTCTGAATATCAATGTGTGATGGAGCTATTTAACCGGCTAATTTGTAGGATGTTTTCACATAAAAGTGTGTCCTAATATTTATCATTACTCCCCCTAAAAGATGGTACCTTTTGTCCAAGGAATTTGCTCTTATCCAGCCACAAAGCCCATGAAACACTCTTTCACCTGGTTTGGACTGTTTTGCATTCCAGGTACTTTCCAGCCATCACAGCAGCAATTTTTGGCTATTCAAGAGTGAAAATAACTTTTCTGGAGTCCAAATAAGGCATTATAAGAGCACTAATTGGATTGTATTAGATTATGACACCCATTTTGATGGAGACTTAGAGTTAATGTGATGTCAAGCTTTAAGCTTCTAATTGTAATTAGATTAAGCAAGTTGTATTGTAGTTTTCTAGCTGGTTTGGACATGTAAGGCAGCTTGGGAAGGGTTTTAAATACCCTCATTGGTTCTTGTAACGTTCAAGTTGTGAGTATAAGAAAGGTTAAGTTCAAACTCCGTTAAAGTTCTCTTTCTTGCTTATCTCTAATTTAGCTCACTAGAGTGGAGATCAAGAGTCTCTTATGACCTTTAAATGGTGATATGTTATCTTAATTGATCCAAGGGAGAGCTCTAAGTGCTCATGGTGGTGATATCTTACCCAAGAGTGCTTGGCTTATCTCACTACAATCGTTGCAAATCGAATCTGTGATCATTATACACCTACTACTCAAAATCTCTTCTTAGTTTCATCTCTTTGGACTTAGAAGTGACTCTAACTTTCCACCTAAAAAAGTGTTCTTCCAAGTTAGAACCAAATTTGAAACCGCCATTATACGTCTTTGTGGGCTTAGCCTCTCAAAGATATACATCAATCGATTCAATATCTACAAAATGATTCTTTCGAATGTTGGGGGAAAATGAAAAATCACCACCTTTTAAATTTTTTAATATTTTCTTTTTTTAGGGATTTTGGTTTTCAAACACAAATGACTAGTCTAACGTAAACTTATCGCTAACCTAAATAGGAAAGGACTATAAAAACATAAAATGACATACTTTCCAACACCTGTACCTAGCACCAACCAATTTGTTGAATAGGTTTTTGTGGTGAGTAGGGTTGAAAACAAATCACTTGTCATTCTAGCCTAATTCTAACCTAACGAAAGCAATAAAAGCACCGGAATTGCTTAGTAATGCTAATTTAACCATAATTGGTTAAACAAATCTAAAATAAAATACAATTAACACAATCAACATGTAACATCATTATAACTAACAATAAAAGAACGGAGCATCTAATTTAACTAAGAGAGCATTGAGAGCTCAATAATCTAATAATGGAGGTTAGACCTCCATTGAAGTAAAATGAGGGGGTGAAATTTGTGGCTTGTTTTCACTGATCATGATCTAATATGCTCTAATAACCATGGCCAACTTAACATATAATTGACGAAAAATAAAACATGTAAAAATGGGTTTTGATACCCTAACTTGAGAAGACAGCGAAAGCCTTAAATTTGCAACATTTCAAGAAGAATCAGAAAGATTAAGAATAGGAATGAGATGAAGGATGAGATTAGAGAGCTAAATCATCATATTCAAAACAGAAATCAACCCCAATACTGACAACTCAAACCATTGGACTACACACAAAAACATGGCAAATATGAAGTTGCAATGAGAAGATTGTAAAGAAGAGAGAGAAAGAGAGAGAGAGAGAGAGAGAGAGAGAGAGAGAGAGAGCACAAAAACATTACATTGAAAGCTTTAATTACTTGATTGCGGAACAATCACACTAGGTTGAGTGCAAAATGTACTTGGACTATGCCTCAGTAAGATAGTGTCATTGTTAGGTGTGAGGAACATCAGTCACCCTCCTGTAATCAAGATAACGGGTACCCACTTGGATGTTGTCAAAGCCTCAAGAAGCTTATCGAATGTTTAAGCACCCAACTAAGAAGCATGTAAGTAAGAGGACATATGCCTAATTTTCTCAGTGATATTTAACGCTCCCTTGAACTTATCAAAAGTCATAGAGAAACCTGGCAGAATGAGATATCAAGGATACCCAAACGAATCTCTTAGGGATGTCGTCTAGGTGAGCATAATGGTCAAGCCAGGGGTATATCCTCCTAAGATGCCTAGAGTCACAACAACGTCAACCACATTCCTCGTAAGAACATCAAGCATGTGGTCAATATGGCTCAAACCGAAACTATAATCATGATTACATGATCGTCAATTGGTCTCACAAAGTCATGCTTAGGCGAAAGACGTGGCGGTGTTAATTAGTTTTTTCCTTTTGTGTTTGGGTGAGAGACAAATAGAATGCGAAGGAGAGAATAAACACACAACGGTCAACTAAACATACACAGAATTTTACAAGTAGTAAAGAAATTACTTTACCTTGAGCGGATAGCGGGAATTGAACACGTGCATTCCCCTGAGCGAAGAGAAATTTTACAAGTAGGAAAAGCAGGGATCAAGTCAAGGGAGTTAAGGGACATATATGCAACAAGCTCAAGAGAAAGAAGGAGAATCTCATGCACAAGCAACTCATATGACCCCTATAAAATAGTCTCCTCAATGAAATTTTCCTCTTCACAAAAACGTTTTAACTCATCACAAGCATCCAACTTATCCATACTAAACTCTTCCTCAAAATCCTCTCCCTACTTGATCTCCCCTAATGGAATTAGAGGAAGAGGGAGATCAAGAATGTGGGGTAACCATAGGGCAGACTAAGGTCGAGCCAGTCTCTAGAGGAGAAGCATATGCAAAAGAATATGAAAAGATCAATGCCATCATCTCCCTCAAAGTCACACAAAGGCACATCAAATTGAAATTTAGGGCTCAAAGTATGAAATGACTCAAAACCACCTAATGAACAACTGTTTAGTCCGGAGTTTATCAACATCACAATAGAAAGCAACAAATTCAAAGTACACTACCAACCACGTATAAAACTAAAGACAAAAAACAAACAAGGGTTTTCATAGCCATCTCGGCTTAATAGATCCAAGATTTCTCCTTCATATTGATCCCCATAGAAAAATCTAAATTCTAGATATGCACAACTATTTACAAAAGAGAAAGCACCAAAAGAAAAAGAGGAAGAGAGGACAGTTGGAACGATCATACCTGGTTGAGTGCATAATGTCGACTATGCCTTACTAGGATGGTGTCATTATGAGGTTAGAAATTTTGAGATTTGAGGAACATCAACCGCCCCTTCGTAGCCAAGATCAAGGGTGGCCATCAGATGCCGTGAAAGCTTCAAGAAGCTTATTGAATGTCTGAGCACATAACTAAGAAGTATTCAAGTAAAAGAAAATAAGCACTGATGATATTCAATACTCCCTTAGGCTTATCTAATGCCTTAGGCCTTGCTCTTTTCTGCATCTAAGAGAATTTGCTTACAGGTTACAGCTCCTTACAAGTCCTTATAGCTTCTTATAGTTCCTTACGACTTTAACTAAATTCTTGTAGCTTGTTACTTCTCCTTATATTTCCTTACTTCTTATATCTCCTGACATCTCTGTGCATATATAACATTCAACTTGTCATTTATTTTTTCTCATCTTTGTAGAAATATGCATATAGGTTTTTATGTACTGTAAATATGAAAAATCTTACATCCCTTTTGTTGAACATAATATTTGTATAAGCAAAGAAAAAACTAGATTTTAGGGGTGAATTACATTTGGGCTCACCATGAAGCACATACGCCATTATAGAAAAAATAAGCCAACATGTTTTAAGGATAAAGAAAAACAAAAATTGCATTTATGTTTGAGTTTTGACATTTACCATATATTAAAATAGCCAAACTGTAGGTGACAAAAGTATTTCAACCATTTCATCTCTAAATTTATGCATGGCAACATGGTTGCTATCATTATGCAATTGAACATTGGGTTGACTTCAATTTCAAAATGTACAATTCTTTAAACATTCATATGGAGAATTTTTAAATTTATAGTGTGGAGCAAATTTGGAATGAGTTCACATACTTGTTTTGAAATTATGCCCAAATATCGCAACTAGACATCTAGGTAAGCTAAGATACAAGTGGAATAGAAATATAGATGCATATGTGATAGGCTCACAAGTGCACGAGTGTTGTAGTTTAGATAAAATATCGATCCCATGGGGACCACTGCAATTATTGAGTTTAACTTTTGTGAAAATGCTAAGCAAGTATAAATAGATTGTTGGGAAATTTCCTAAATAAATAAGTCTATAAATGATGTTATATTTCTATTAATTTAAAATGCTGTGGGATTTGTTTCACCAAGTATCAATCGAATGCGGTAAATAATGTCTATGATTATTGTAGTTTCGATGAAACAAAGGATGACAAACATATAATATATAATCCTTTCTTTCAAAATGAATTGAACCATTTAGACTGAGCATACTACCATTCTTTGAAAGGGGTTCTTGATTTTGTCTAACATTTAGAATTTGCATTGTCAAGTTTCCTCCCGACAAGCAACTTTCTCTCAAAAGCAGCTATGTTAAGTCTATAATTGCCCATCCAATAACGGATTTCTCATTTCATTGCTTTATCTAACTATTTGATATTTGCAAGTTAATTTAGCCAAAACTACTCACAATATTCATACACAAGATAGATTGAAACACTCAAAGAAGAATAAGCATATTATTGATAGAGATTAAGGATTCATATTTATAACTTGGCTATCAAATCCCAAGGCTAGAGAAATTACTCACTCGTGATGATTAAAAGCAAAGACAATTGCTCAGGAAAGAAAATAAACCAAACAAAACTAACCTACTAAATTTAAAGAACAATAGAAGAGAAAACTTAACAGCAACAAAGTTTCATGGTAATTTCTTCAATCTCCTAGGCTCCAAATGCAAACAATCCTTCTTCTAATCTTCTTTTTACAAGAAAAAGTGATAAAAATTACAAAACCAGTGAGAGATTTCTAAGAGATAGGTTAAGGTGTTTTTTCCTCCTAGCAACCTAGCATTGTTCAAATAGCAGCCATCCTTCATTCTCAATCGCACAAAGCAAGGAAAACGAAGAGTTGTTGCAGTTTCAAACTTGCCACAGACCGTGGCCACTACCATGGACAGTCTGTGAGGTGCCTCTGCCTCGAAGTTTTCTTGTTCTTCTTTTTCGTCTACTGGCATGATGATTAGGGTGTCTATAGTGAATCATATACTTGACTTTTAAAGGTCAATGCTTGATCTAAAAGGTCTCAAAACCTACAAAAATCATCAAAGCACTATACGCAAGCGTTTTAGGACAAAGGCTAAGCATAAAACGCATGAATCCCCTAAAAACACATCAAAATGATGCTAAAGTGATGCGCTCTATAGGCACTTATCAAACTTCCCCATGCTTGAATGGTTGCCTATCCCGAAGCAACTAATGAAACTACAACTATGATATGGAACCTCCTTAGGTAAACATGAGTTGCAGCATCAATAGCCAAACTGACTCAAGACGTTAGCCCAATAGTGACTAAAAACTTTGCAAAACCAATAAGAGAATGAAGCTTTCGAAATTACAATTAGAGACTATCTGATGAAATATTAAATCAATTGCTTAATTAAACGTAACACTTATATTAACACATGAATTGATTTTAGCAAAAAGAACCGGTAGAACCTCACTTGAGTAATGAAGTACGCGACACTTATGTGTGTAAAAATATATGACAGTTCTCTTAAGTTTCATTCCAAACAGTCAAAGCTACCATGAGCTTGACCAGATTCATAAATTCGCTAACACTAAAACACAAACACACACAAGGAAATCACGGCGACATCAATAGGGTTATAATGAGGCTTAAGGGTAAACGTTTGGAAGGGAACAAACATGTTGGGATTTGTGAAGCTAGAAGCGAAAGACTAAAGGCAAAGAGCATTGCTTCTCAAATACACTAACCAAATTACACAATCCAACACTTATAAAAGATATAATCCGCTCTAGTTGATTCCAAATGAAAGAAAGTGTTGAGGCATTCCAAATAACATTTATGCCGAAACCTTTTTATTTCACATATTTCCCCCCTTTTTTGTTGGTTTATGCTTTTAGTTTCTTTTCTTTTCCCCTTTTTCACTTACCCAAAAGAATGATCTTGGCATAGAACTTTAAATACCTTACAACACGTCTCAATCCAACTCACAGTAACCAACCCAAATGGACCGAGACCAGCCACATCTCATAACATGACCCTCACACCCTCTAAAGCAACCTAGGGATATAAAATCATGAACATTCCCACCAAGCATATGAATCACGTCATCCTCATAACGCAAATCATTTTTAGTATCAACAATTATAGGATAATCGATAGGGACATCAATATAATACTCGGGAGGAAATATAGGGTTGTGAACTTGTGGGGAAAACACGGGAATGATCAAGCAGATTGGGGAAAGCATAATTAAAACAAAGGCTAGAAGGTTCCTCATGCACACACTCATAACGACACCCCTCTAAAGGAGTGTTAACTAGATTATGCACCTTATAATAAGTATCTTCTAACTTAAAACATGCATCAAAAACATCAAACCTAGCATCAAACCCAAAAGGCTCACCCACTTCGAGCCCCATGCACTGAGCTAAAGGAAAGGACGAGTCAGGTAAGGATAGGACAACATCAGTATTGTCCTAGGATGACATCAAGTTAGGTTGCGCATAGCAGGCATAATAAGGACATGAATTTATATCATGGTGAGAAGAATTACAAAAATCATCCCAAAAAGGAGCATAATAAGATCTAGAATAGAATGCACAAGGATCAAGAATTGAATATCTAGAAATACGACTAGCCTTCTCAAACTCAAATGAATCCTAAGTAATCAACTCAAACAAATACCATACATCATCAACGTTTTTACCATGAAAATCTCAATACTCTAAAAGAGTACGGGTTTCACTATTCGCACCCTTTTCAATAATATCTAGAATTTTCCATTTACCTAAACAATAACCATATTGAGCAAGAAAGACATTTACACATTTAAAATACCTCCAAAATAATTCATGCTCGAATTGGAGAAAATAGAAATTTACTATTGTTGTTTCTTAAAATTTATTTTATTATTTTTAAATTTTAATTTTGTTTTGGCTTTTTTCAAAGAAATAGACAATGCTTAGTCAAACGTATCAGGAAAAAACTTAATATTTGACGCTAATCCCCAGGAACAATGCCAAAAACTTGATACAGCCACAAGCACACAGTGGCATTGTGGCAAATTAAGGTCGATCCCATATAAACTAGGTTAATCTATTGGGCTATATTCCCTCAAGATATGCGAAGCGAATCCAAACTTTAGATACGAAGATGAAGAACCAACTATAACTAATTGAAGGGGTTTCAATTTAACAACCTCTAATTCACTAATATTAAATCAATTAAGGAGAAAACGCCTAGGAATTCATGTAGTTATGAAAGTTGATTGGACCAAAATGATGAACCCATGCTTTTCTCTAATCGATTAATTTCGAGTAATTGCAATCTATTTAGAAATTTGATCAATTCTTTGGAAATCAATCATATTTACCTAAATTAAGCAAAATTCGTTCTTTCAAACTAATTTGTCTGAATCCAAGTTAATTATCCTCAATTACTTTCTAGTCCTCCTAACTTGCAAATCTCCCTTTCGAGATGGCATTATGTTAGGTCTAATCAAGCAATCTAACAGCCAAACGTCACCTTTCCGTTTTTCACCCGATTGTTTCAAGTAAGCAAGAAAATTTTGGCGAAGCATCTACTCATAACATGAATAACTCTTGAAAGAACGAAATCAAATCAATTATGAAAATAAGCACAATTCTATACATTAAAACATAATCCAATTATATTTCGTAAACTATTAAAACCCTAGACATAATTCAAACTACTCACGCATGATTGAATTAAACAACGAGCTATTCAAAAGAGAAGAGAAAAGAAGAGAGAAGAGCTTACTCAGCCAAAATGCGCTCTTGAATCTTTCGATTGTTGAACCCGATCCCACTTCCTTGTGAATCTTCTTCTCTTACTTACTCTCAACTCTCTCCAAAATCCTAATCTACTTGAAGAGAGGAAAAGGAACGGAATAAGATGTGCGTTGAAATGAGGGTGAGAGCCCTCTTTTATAGCAAAGCTATTGGTAGCCAAATAGTCCCGTGAATAAATGACATTAAAAACTGCTTGGAAGTTAAAAAGCCATGAGAAAACAATCAGCCTCCTGGGAAAGAGGTCCACCACGGACCGAGGCATACACCACGAGCTGACCGTGGTCAGCTCTAGCTCGGCATTCTTCTGTTGTTCTTTCTTTCCAAGGTCATGGTAACTCAGGGGCATCCGTGAGAGTTAAAATACGCTCAATAAGGGTCAAAGCAAGCGCAAAAGGGTCCAGAATCCTACAAAACACAGAAAAAAACCATATCCGATTGTAAAATCGAGAAAAGAGTATGAATTACCACATAAAGCATATAACTTTCCCTAAAAATACAACAAAATAACCCTAAAATGATATACACTTTATGCACTTATCAAGGAGTTGCATGGAGTATACAGTTCCCACATTAACATGCGTACCCTTGCAGTCATCATCATACATACCGGCCAATTTTGGCCTTCTCAGCACGAAGATGGTATGAGCTTGGTCTATAGCTGTGACAAGTGCTAGAAGTTCACCCCATCCAGCAGAAGCCCACTTCCTCTCTGACACCAATAGCTAGCCCCTTACCATTCGCAACCTGAGGGATGGATATACTGGGGCCTTTCCCTAAGGCTACGGGCCAGTGCAAGTACTTGTTTGTTGCTATAGACTACTTCACAAAATGAGTAGGGGTCAAAGCGGTCACTTCAATCACTGTAGCTAAGGTTCGTAAGTTCATTTGGACAATGGCCGATAATCTAACACAACTAAGGTTACCAATTATCTGAGCACCCTAGGGCGTCAGGCACTGTTCATCGCGATGGCTCATCCACAAACAAATGGCCAAGCTGAAGCTGCCAACAACGTTATTTTCCATAGCTTACTAAAGAAGTTGGATGAGGCCAAGGGTAAATGGGTAGATGAGCTGCACAGCATTTTATGGCCAATACGTAGCACAGAAAAGACGACCACAGGGAAAACTCCTTTTATGCTGGCATATAGGCCTAAAGCTGTGCTCCCTGTTGAGGTGGCACTCAATGCCCACCATCTTACTACTTTCTAAGAAGAGCTCAACAATGTAGGCTTTCGTGAAGCCCTCAATTTACTTCCCTCAGTTTGGGGTGAACCTCCTCAGAGAGACACTTTATAAACTTAGTGTCGTACGGCTCCATGATCACATAGTCAAAGTCCAACCCATCAAGGTGGGCGACCTGGTCCTTCGAAGGACCGATGTTGTGGCATGATCGGGCAAGCATGAAAGACTCGCGGCCAACTGGGAAGACCCATATAAGGTGACGGAGTAAGTGAGACAAGGCACATATCAACCAGCAACACTAGAAGGAACTCCAATCCAACGGATATGGCATAATCGTAATTTATGAAAGCATTATCACTAGCCGTTTCCGTTATATATCGTTAACACAATGTACTAACAGCGATATCGAATAAACACACGGATGGTCATAGGCCACCACGCCGCATGTATTTATTGTCCAGTTCTAGTACACCTTTAGCCCCTAAGAGGGCTAAGGGCCCAACAGCATGGCCTATGGGCCAATCAATACACCTTTAGCCCCTAAGGGGCTAAGGGTCCTGTAGCACGGCCTAGGGGCCAGTCGCTACACTTTCAGCACCCAAGCGGTTAAGGGTCCTGTAGCACGGCATAAGGGCTAGTCGCTACACCTTTAGATCCCAAGGGGTTAAAGGTCCTATAGCACGACCTAGAGGGGGGTCGCTACACCTTTAGCACCCAAAGGGCTAATAGTTCTATTGCACGGCCTAGGGGCCAGTTGCTACACCTTTAGGCCCTCAAGGGACTCAGGGTCCTACAGCACAACCAGGGGGCTGGTCGCTATACCTTTTGCCCAAGTAGGATAAGGATCTTTCTTGGCTTGTCATTTCCCTTTGAGACTCGATGATCATAAGCGCCAGCGAGAGCATAGTAGTAAGTAAAAGGAAAAGTAAAACAACAAGCCAGCGAGAACACAAAGGTATCCAGGAAAGAATCCGTTTCATTAATAAGGTGACGTGGATATATTCACTAATGGATGAAGAAGAAAAAAAGAGATTGGATAGAAAAGGGAGGAGGCTATGATCGTAGGCGTTTGGGCACTCATCATCGCTGCCCTCCTTGCCATCACCATCAAGAGTTGCGATGCTTCCAAGGACATATAGGTCTTCATCAAATACGTTGTATGAAAACACGATGGGTGATGGAGCTCCATCTGGCCAGTCTAATGTCGATCCTTAAACAGGTCAAGAAAGTCACAATTCACCAGCCAAAGTCCAAAGGATGACCCACATTTTGCAATAGAATCAGATAGAAGCATCGGGTTTAAGGTAAATTTCAAGCCCAGTAGTATGTTCCTGATTACATAGGGCGTTTGAGGTTTAAGTCCAATATTTTTGTATGTTCACGTTCCTCAAGATGTTAACTATCTGGTCCAAGTAAGAAAATCAAGTTAAATTAGGTGTATATTAAAGAACCAACCCAATTCTGCAGACAAGGCTAAATTGCTTCCAGTTCTGCCCGGTTCTATTCAATTAAGTTTTACACTAGCAAAGGATG
>NCQV01037672.1:1162-14259 GCA_002740545.1 Lophocereus schottii
GAAATTTGGAGAGGAAAAATGAGCTAGCCAATTGGTTAATCGATTGTTTTTTTTTAAATCTTTTTTAGACCCCTTTGATTTGATTTGTTTTGGGGTTACGAGGGAAAAGTTCATAACAGTTTCTGCAATCAAAAAAGTTACAGTGGTGGTTGTCGTTATATGACAACTATCATGATTGAAAAAATTTAGAGCGTACACTCATTATAGGTTGATCACAACCGTTTATTTAATTTTATCTCTGAATAATTAACATGTATTATATAAGTTATATATAACATTTCAAAATATTAAAGAAAATTAATTACATAAGAGTCTGTTTGATTATTTTTTAATTCCCATCCTATTAACAACAAAAATTATAAACTTAAGCTTTTAATTCCTCCTCCACAATTTCCGACGACCGCCAAATATCCCAGCGTTCAAATGAAGAATTTGAAATTTCTGTACGTTCATGCTGTGGCTTCTCCAGCCCTTGCTTCTGTTTCCCGGTGACCAGACGCTGGAGACACTGAGCGAAGGCAACGTCCACCATTGTTCACGGCGCGAAGGTCGCTGGCACTAAGATGAGGATGAGTAACGTGCCCCATCTGTCTCATTTTCAGGTGGTTTCGTTTGGTAGATTAGGATTGGTGACATAAACCCAAGTCCGTTTGCTGTCATCGGTCGATGATATCAACTGTTCTGGCAACAAGGTGGTTGTAGGTTGTTTGACTGCGACTTATGCGCATTTAGGGTTCGTTTGTAATGCGGATCAATCTATACAAGTGTACGCTCTAGATTTTACTAATATTGATTAGCTGTTTTAGTAATAGTTAGCTGTTTTACGAGTCATTAACAGTTTTTCTAGCGATTAACTGTGACTCACTAGTGGTTTGTGGTTAACTATCCAACTACCGATTTAAAATAAATGCGTTTGATAAATGCAACTGTTGAATTAGCAAATTTATATAAAATGACGAGAAATGACACAATAAATAAAGGTTTTTAGTAAATAAAAAGAATATTTTTATAATTTGCAATGTAATCGTTAGGCAGAGGCCTCTTAGAAGTTACGTTCGTTAACTTTTAAAAAACACTACATAAACATCTAACCACTACCCAATCCACTACTTCATCGAACATTTTTAGATAGTGGTTCATAAGACTTTGATCACCACAAATCACTAATAACTACTTCAATCTCTATTGCCGAACACAACCTATAACTATACTCATATTAATGTATTTAGAATAATTGTGCATGGCTCATTGACAGCAACCATTGATCTTCTTCTTGTTGATTGGTATCCTTTGCGCACTGGTCGTGCACATCCACCAATTCCAAATCCCAAAAGCTGAAGTATTCTGCCTTTGCCCGATGCTTTTCCTTATGCCCATCATTCGAGCTGGTACTTTTAATAAAAGTTTTACTTCACTGTTTACGGTTTGATGTGATTAAAGAGAAGCTTTACGTACTGTTTTTTAATAACCGGATTTTAATTAATGGGATCCAGCTTTCTAAATGACAAAGTGTATATTCATATATCATTCCCCGGTTTCTTCTTTTCTAAAAGCATTTTTGATCCTGTCAAACAAAGTTGATAAAGAATCGCATACTCTTTCTCCCCCCCCGGGTAAATAATAGGGTTAAATTCGAAAAAATCAAAGGGTAGATACCATAACAACAGGTAAAATGGGAATACACAGCTTGAATAACTCTACTAAAGATTTTATCAATTTATATTAATTGACACCATGATAGAAATCTATATGTTTAAATATAGTTAATTATAAATGTCATTTTTTGCGTGTTAAAATAATATTGTGAATGAATAACTAATGATGTTGGACTCAAACACTGTTATTTCCTTTAGAGTAAATTTTTATGTCTGAATTTTGGAGAAAATTTATCTTGAACAACTCTAACTTCTCATGAGGCACTGGTAGTCAAATTCAATTCTGCTTATGAATTATTGAAGACCTAAAAAATTATAAACAATTCATGCATTATAGTTTTAGCCTTTTAGGTGAAAATTTTACTTTTACCTTTGAAAACTGGGGGAAAATCAAAAGCAAACTAAAAGCATAACAACTATTACCCTAATTCCGATTTTGCTATTGATGAGACATTAATGCTGCACCAGCTGTATTTAAAGTAGCGTTCAATATTTTGGTTATATCAAACCACTAATCAATAAAACATTATTGTTTCGTAAGCTAATGTTTACATTGGCATTTATTAGTAAGGACCTGTTCTTTTCATTGGAAAATATAGGTTGGTAAATGAGTGAAGTTGGTTGAAATTGGTGCAAGTGGGTAGTAAGTTGAAGTAATTTGAACTTTTTTTTTGTATGATAGTAGAAGTTTGTTAAAATAGTGGGAAGTGGGTTGAAGTTGGTTAAAATAGTAAGAAGTGGGTTAAAGTTGGTATTTTTTTTTTATTGAGGGTCGTGAAGTGAGTTGATGTAAATTGAAGTTAGTCGAGGTTGGCAAATTTAGATTTACCAACAAAAAGAACAGGGCCGAACTAGTGTTTCAACTTTCAAGCAACATTTATTAAAAGATGATAAAATTAACTTTTGGTATACTGAAGCAAGATTTCATTTTTTTTTTTTGGGTACAAATACCTTTTATTAATTTTATTTTTTGACAAAATACTGATATCTTTTTATACCGATTTATATTAATCAGCTAAATTATATAAATTTATTAAACACATTAAAGTGTTGAATACTTTTAGACTGTTAGTTCTGATTGTCTTCCCATAAGACACTCTGGACTGTGAGTTCAGTAAACTCAACTAGTAAAGCATTTGAAAGTTGCTATTAAGATTTAAGTTTAAATCCGATCAATATTGATTTTTGTATTTCCTTTTTTACTAAAAATAGTATACCCTGAGCTTAAACCACATATTTTTTAAAAGGAAAGGATAACATTTTTAATGCCCTCCCAAAAAAACCTGTAATTACTGAGTCGGCTTAAACTAGGGGTGTTCATTGGTCCAGGACCGGACCGGACCGACTCCAAAATGGTCCTGTGACTGCATTGCTGATAGATTGTGAATTTGTGCCCAGAAATGACAATAAGATTTGTATCCCAAGCTTGTGAACAAGCTGTGTTTGAGTTCATTAATAATAGATTGTGAATTTGTGATTTTCTTATTCATCTATATGAATAATACTACCAAGTTTTGCATTTATAGGGAAAGCTTAGAAATGAACAAGAAAGAGTAGTGATCAAAAAGGCTATCACAGAATTCGGAAGAGGGTATCACTGAGTCTAAAAACAAACTTACTCTGGTAGAAGAAATTCACAAATGAACAATCGGAAGCCACTAACCACATCAAATTCACAAAACCCTAGACCAAGTTCACAAAATCGGAAATCCTAGAATTGCAATTTTCAACCTAACTAACAGAATGAATGAATCCAAACATGAAGCTGAAAATCGGAGACGAGAAGTAGAAGAAGAGCAGAAGACAGGTCAGCATATGAGCACAAAATTGGAAGAAGAGTCGAAGTAGAAGAACAGGAACTGAAGAAGAGCAGAAGAAGACCGAGAGAAGCTTACCTCCATCAAGCAGGAAGAAGGAGACGAGAAGGGCACCGCCTCACCGTCGGCCAGTGAGCGCCGAGCGCCGACAACCGAGAAGGGCAGCAGAAGGCGACGGACGACGGTGTCCGGTGAGAAGGAGGAGCAGCAGGGCTCGAGGGCAGGGGATTGTGAATGAAGAACGAGAACGAGAATGAGAAATTTAGATTTTAGAGAATTGATTCAACCGTGGGAAAAAAAAAAAATGAAACCCGGTCTGGTCCGGTCCACGAGCCGGCCCACCCGGTCTTAGATCGGACCAGAACGAAGATCGAAAACAGGAAAGGATAGGAACGAGGACCGGACTGAAAAGGCTCGGTCCGGTCCGATCTACGCCGGTCCGGTTCGATTTCCGATCTGATCCGATCCTAGACCGATTAATGAATACCCCTAGCTTAAACTGCATATTTATCATGTAAGTAATTATTAATATATATTTTACTTACGTAACTCTTAAGAGTATACACTGTCAGTATCAAATGCATGGTGTAGACTTTGGTCCGACCATGATCAAGAGGACTACTCCCTCTCTCTCCCTCTCTCTCTCTCTCTCCCGCTAACATTTACTGAAGCAAGCGTGAAAACAGAGGAGTTGAAACCCAGAAAACCACCTCAGATTCTCGCATTCTCTCTCTCTCTCCTCTTGGGCTCTCTGCATAGTCTCTCTCCTCACTTCGTTGACAGAGTAAGATCCCGACACCAGCTTTTTCCTCCCATTTTCTCTCTCTTTTCGTTCGCTCGCCGGGAAAGTGACTCACCGACACTTCTTCCATCCACTTCTCCGGCGCCGGCGGTGGTTTTCTGGCGGCATTGCGATCCTGAATCTCCGGTAAGCTTTCTTCCTCTGAAATTTGGACGATTGTTTATTTGTGACTTGTTTTTCTAGTCGTTTCAACTGCGAGTGTAATGTGCCCTTTCTGTTTGTATTTTTGTTCAGTTGTTCTTGTTCTGAGTAATTGAAGAATGCTGCAATTCTTTAGGTTAGCAGTCATTGTTCATTATACTTCTTCAAACAACCTTGGTTGTGTAGATTTGCATCATATTGTAGATTGATTTGGGATTTGTTTGCTACAAGTTCGTGGACAAAGATCAGAGAGAGAGAGAGAGAGAGATTGTTAATCTGGAGAATTAAATGTTGATGTTTGATTCCTGAGAAAAATGGCTGGAAATGTGTCAGTTAGTTATATACTTATATTCTTCTTGGACTCAGCAAATTTCATAGCCAAATGAGTAGATGAATCGCAGGAAAATGAAGAAGATTTAGAGCTAGCTAAGTGGATTCAGAGAATTCAGTACTATCATGGCATACGAGAGCTTGGTACTCAGAGTTGGATGTGATTTGACTGCTTCCATGCATGAATTTGACAATGGCAACTAGAAAAAGCTTCTTTTCTCAAAAATGGGTTTGATTTTCTTGGCGCCTGTACAATAATTGCAGTAGTTGGCAATAACTATTAGGAGCAAAAACCATTAAGTTTTTGACTCTATGGTCTAATCTCATGTTTCTGAAACTCTCTGTTTGTGATTCATTGCTATTAGCCCCTAATCTTCTTGGAATTTTAAATTTGAATAATGTTGTGGAGGAAAATAGGTGGAAGAGGTGCCTATGCCTATTGTTGTCATCTTGTGCTAGTTGTAATCAACAATGCTGGTTGTCCATAGGCTAGCATGCTGTATGGACCACAGATTTTTCTTGCTTCAGGTCAATTGTATTATTGTCTATGTAGTGATGGTATTTGTCTCCTTTCATGCACACTAGATCAAGCTAAAAACCTTTTTTACCAATCAAATCTGGAGAACTATCGAGATGACCTGCTCAAAATAGCCAACTACCAGCTTTATGTTGAGGGATTTTCCACAAATTTGCATTTGCACGGTGGTAGTTAGGTCAAGGTTGAAGATTTTGAGCTTTGTTCGACAGACCAACATGGTGATGACGTGGATACAGCAGGTACGGTAAGGAACTAAATTTTGGGAACTGATGTTGTCTTTCACTAAGAATTAGGATTGCAGGTTTCTCTTCCACTGCAACAAAAGAATGAAGTAACTGTGAATTTGTGCTACGCATCCAAAGAACAGGAAAACAGATTGTCACTTTGAAATACCAAGTTTATAAATGTGGTGACTCTGTGTTTTAATCTTGAAATCAACTTTGTCTGTGAGGCTGTTTCAGTTCAAGCTGCCTTGGACACTTACCTAATGATTGATTCTCAATTTCAGTGTCAAGGAAATTTTTATCGCCATAATTCTTCTTGTTTGCAGTTTCCAGATAATATTTTTGGCAAGAAACAGGTCTTGGGTGAGACTAGCTTACATGAGAGATTGAGGGATATGCTTTGATACGATGTTGATCACTAAAAGTTATTGGGGTTGACTTTTATTTGAAGGTTAAAAGTCACGCCAAATGATTTGATAGTCACCCCTATAACAAAAGTGATTGTAAATGCCGATTAGTTTCTTAAAAAAATTGTAAAGATCACCCTAACCATGCCCTCCTCACCATATCTGTTGGGGGAGATGGTTTCTCCTGCTTTCTTCCCTTTGTCTTTCTGAGTCGTCAAGCTATGGATAGTTTTGTAAAGTAAAAAAAATGCTTATCTTTAAGTTGTTTCTTTCATTTGTCCTTTTTTTAATAAAATTTATAATGCTTTTGCAGTGGACAGCTGAAGTAGAGACTTGAGCAATAGTGAAACACCTCCAGAAGAGAAGCTGATAATTGCTGGACATCTTCAATTGATCTTATGGTAAATGTAGTAAAGGTTGTCTGGAAATCTGTGTTCTATGGAACATCGTACTGATCTGATATATAGCTCTTGGGATCAGAAATATGTGGCTTCTGGAAAGAGAACTGTTCCTTCTCATTCTCGTCAGGGTGCAAAGTTACGAGATATGTTGATGTCAGACAATCACAATTTGTCTCATACTGATTTCCATCATGAAATTGCAAGAAGTCAGGATGGTACTGTCCCTAAACACGTACGCAGTCAGCAATGTCAGGTCTTACAGAAATTGACCCCTAAAGAGGACGAGCTAGTGAGATACATGTCAAATTTGCCCAGTTTCTTGGAGAAAGGGAAGAATGTGCAGGAGAAAGCCCTGAATGTTGGTGTTCTGGACTGGAAGCGTCTGGAAAAATGGCAACATAGTCAAAAACAAATGCCTGATAAGCATAAGGGGTGTTCACCATCTAGTAGTAACACCTCACTTTTTTCAACGGATGGCTCCTCAACCCATTCTAGTAGGGGCCCGAGCTGCTCCCCAGCTGAACAAAGAGTGCACCATCTCTCACTGCAGTCTCCTCTTGAAGCATCCCCAAATGAAGCTAAATCTTCTTCTGGGGGAGGTCACAGCTGCTCCCCAGTATGTCAAAAAACACAAAATCATGTGCTTCGATCTCATCCCCAGAAGGAATGTGATGGGGGAGAAAAGTGTCAAGACATTGGCGTTTTCAGAAGGAATGCTGGCAAGTTCCAGGATTCAAGCAGTAGCTCAGCTTACAATTTAAGTAGGCAACAAAAGGTTTTGGGACCACTGCAACAGTGCAAAAGGTCAGCATATGACTTGAAATCTCTCTCAGATATGGACCAGCAGCCTTCCTTCGATAAGTTTGAGGTGGCAGGGAAACCTAACACTGAAAGAAATCAATCTACTAAACAACCTCTGAGGTCTCAAAAAACTAAATTGAATGCTGCTGATCAATATTGCGCTGGTAGAGAGGAATCAGGGGTTGTCATTATGCCAAGAGATCAATCGGAAACTAGCTGCTCTGGTGTAACTACCTCATCTCATTTTGCTGGGAATAGTCGGCTTTCAGTAGAGCCAGGGCCAAAGAACATTTCAGGGAGAAGCAGTTTTGGCGATCTATTACCTTCTAAAGCTGATAGCTGCGGTTGCTCAGCTGGATTTAGTTCTGAAGATCTCGAAGGCGTCATAAGCTCATCACAAGCATCAAAAACACCGCTTCAAATTACGGATGATTTTCATGATACGTCCAGGATTAGCACACAGACAGTCAAAGGTCCCTCTCAAGCATCTCACATGTTTTCATTCCCTGCTAGGATGCTAGGCAGCGCATCCAGAAGCAGAATGACAGAGGAGAAGAAGCCAGTTGCTGGGCTTCGAAATGTGATTGCAGCCAAGCCTTCTGATGAGGTGGACGTGAGAAAAAGTTCAGATTCCATTTTAAAAAGCAGAAACCCGTCACCAATTCGTAGATTAAGTTTTGCCATGGGTAAAGTGATAAAGAATGCTGGCTCCAGAGATAATTCACCAGTTTGTAGGTCAAGTTCAAAGGATTGTACTGCGACTACTGCCAAATCTGGATCTGAGGGGGCTACTGCATCTGTGCCAATTGATAATCCATGCAGTGACAAGTCTTTTGCTAATAATAACAGAGGTAGATCAAGTCCTCTAAGAAGGTTGCTTGATCCCTTTCTTAGGTCCGCGGATTCAAATAATGGTGAACCATCTAAGAAACATTCATCTCCAGCTGTTGGTACTAGGAAGTCATGCAGTGATGGGGTAGATTCTTGCAAGTCTGTGAAAGTAAAGTCTAGATCTGCTGGTGGTAGCATGAAGACTGTTACTGATCTTCATCACAATTCAAAGAGTGAAATGTTGTCACTGCAAGCCCTTCTGCAGGTATCCTTTAAAAATGGATTTCCTTTGTTTACTTTCGCGATTGACAGTGAAAGTGACATTATAGCGGCTACTGTACGGAATTCATTTGTTCCGGCAAAAGGTCATCGCAACTGGACTTACACTTTCTTTACGGTCCGGGAAATGAAGAGAAAGAGTGGAATCTGGCTGAATAAAAATGATGGCCCTGGCTTTGTACCAAATGTTGTAGCACAAATGAAAGTAACAGATTTTCAGGATTCTCCACTGAGTAATCATGTGACTGCAGATTTCCATATCACCAGGGAATTTGATTTGTTTGCAGTGGATGGTGGGGATGAAGACGGGCATCCTACTGACTTCCATCCAACTAATGAGCTAGCGGCCATTGTTGTCAAGCTTCCAAAAATTTCCTGTGAAAAGCATAGGTTAGATGACCTGCTTAGCTATAACTGGCTGTCTTCACGCTCATGTTTTACAGAAAGCATGCAGGAGACGAGATCCTGTGCTGACTTTGATGATGATTCACAGAATCCTCATTTTCCTAGATGTTCGAACTTCAGTACAACAGTCATACTTCCAGGTGGAGTTCATACGGTTCCTAGTAAAGGAGAAATATCGACCCTTCTCCATAGATGGATGTCTGGTGGATTATGTGATTGCGGTGGATGGGATCTGGGTTGTCAGCTGCTCATTTATACCAACAGAAGAGAATATGAAAGGAAAACGGGTTCTTCTGTTGCCTGTCCAAGTGAGAATATGTTTCAGCTTTTCTCTCAGGTAACTAGGTCCCTAATCCCTCTGCAACCCCGTCCCCCTCCTGTTCTTCTCAGTGTTAAGCCTGCTGTTCGATCATAAGACACTGCTGAGCATTTTCTTTGAAGCTTGCATCACAGATGGGTGAAGATAACCAACCGATATTGAGCTTGGCGCCATTTAAAGAGAGAATGTACTCAGTACAATTCAATTCATCGCTCTCGCTTCTGCAGGCATTCGCCATATGTATATCATTTTTAGATCGTAAAAGGCCAGCAGAGCTCTCAGAACCATTCTACGTTGCTGAGAAGATTACTAATGAGGCAGGTGTTTTCGAGGTGCCGAGTATAATGAAGACACTAAATCATCAAGTCGATGTTCCTGCAAGATATGCCTCATATCCACCCCATTCTCCCGTTGGGAGAGTGTAGTCCTTTTGTTTGTAATCTCATCACCTTTCAACTTTCTATATGCAGTCAATTAAAGCCATAGCGACTGTAATTAGTATGTTTTCCCCTCCTCTAGTTACCCTTTTGATTTTTGCTTTCTTTTAGTTTGTTTTCTTGATGTAAAAGGGAAGAGCTAATTAGTAGTATCTGAGGTTGATCTGTACTGAAGAAAGAAAAGCTTATCTAGAATAATGTTAAGTGTGGATGTTAGAGAGGGATATTATGTTAGAATAATTTTGTGGAATCACATAGAGATTCTGTGGTTTACCTATTTTGCCAAAATGGTTGGTTCTTAGAAAATGATGCTGATGGGGTCCCCTGTTTTTCTGCTGGCTACTACTTTCTGGTGCCAGGGAAAGTGGCAATCTAGCGTGTCTTGGACCTTTGGTCTTTTGCCGGGCACATGTTTACAAGATAAAGGGTTACCCACCCGTGCTACATTCCCCACCCTGATCCCTTCCCTTGACTTGGAAGATTCTAAATTAACACGATAATATGATAATATGTCACGATTTGATTTTTGGTTCAAGTTGATGTGATTTAATCATCTCGTATGAAAACTTATTATATACCTTATTGGGCATAAATAATCTGAACTTTCGAAGCATTAGATGAGAAGAATCTGAATTTTAAAAATAGCTATCATTACTTCGAACTTAGGATATTTATTTTTAGTAGTCTACTGGTCATTTTAGATTATGTTTTTCAGGCAATTTCAAATGTTATTATCATAAAACAACACAAATATATGAAATTTAAGTTATTTACATTCATGATAAAGTTCAATTCGCCTAAAAATAGAATTTAAAATGACTCATGGCCTATTTAAAATAAATACCTTCAAAGTTTAGAGTATTGAGAGCTATTTTTGAAGTTCGGATTATTTCTAATAAATACACCCGTGAAGTTTAAATTAAATTGTTTTTCACAGAGACATAATTCACATGATTATGAAATAAAATCAACCTAAATCAACCTATTTCCTCCCCCCCAAAATCATGGAGTTTTGTCTTTCGTGAATATTTATCGTATGTTAGATTTTGGGTAAAATTAAGTTTTGCCTTTCTAAGCAATTCCTTCAAAGTGGTCTTTCTAGAATGTAGTGGGAAACAGTAAGAAAGGATGAGAAATAATGATTGATTAACCAAAACAATAGGCCGTAAGAGGAATGACATATTATTATACACTCACGAGATACATGTTATTAATATCACATATATACTTTTTTATGTGTATATTTGTCATATGTTGGATTTTTTTCCCCTTTCGTGACTCTTGAAAATATGTCTTTATCGGTGCAGGATATAGGAATTGAGGAGCGAGGTATTCAACTTCATAACTTATTCAGATGCTTTTTTTCAATAACTCATAGTAATTATACTCAAAGAAATTATATTTATTTATAAAACTAATCTCACTAAGATGCTAATCAATGTAGATTAATTTGACACCTATTTTTTTTAACGATTTCGAGTGGGAGTTTTGTGAATAACTTAAAAAAAAAAAAAATCTATGAGGAGATCTATCCCTTAAATATCCAGATTAACAAAACCTCAAAGCTTTTCTTCCTCCTCGAAACCCTCGCGCTGGCGGCTCTCTCTCTACTCTCGACGCTGGGTCTCCGCCGTCCGATTCTGGTTGTGGCGCCGGCCTGTTTGTCGCCGGGTGCTGTCAAGGTAATATGCTCGATCTCTCTTTGCTTCTCGATTTCTACTTTCTCACTCTCATCTCTCAGCGGCTCAACCTCAGGGCTCAGGGCTTTGAGTTTTCGGGGTCGCATTGCGCCAGTGTCGCCTTTTTGCTTGCTGTTGCTGCTCGGTACTGGGACTGGGCAGAACCGAGTGACTCTTGCCTGCTGCTACTGGTTGTTGTGCTTGCTTGCTCAGGTGCTAGCCTTGCTTCAAAACTTTTCAATTAACTTTGCTTGNNNGATTAATTGTTGGTTTGGATTAAGTTTGAAATTTTAATTAACGTTCAATTGGTAAGTTCATGTTTGAACTTTGGGTTGTGAAATGTGAACTTGTTCTTGCAATTTGCAAATTGTGATTCTCTGTGCTTGTGAATGAGAAAACCCATGAAAATATGTAATCACTTTACTTGTGGGAGAGCGTGGATTCTGGTTTATGTTGTATTTTTAGAGGTATTTTAAGAGCTTTTAGTAGTTTGACGTGTTGCATACAGCCAATTACATCCCCCCCCCAAAAAAAAAATCCATGTTTCGCCGGGTATGCAGGTCTCAGTAAACCAGTTCAACCGGTCCAACCCTGGTCCAACTGGTTGACCCATTGACCCACTTGGCTGTCTGGTTCGATCACCGGGTTGGATCTATTAACATTGGATACGAGCTTGAAGAAATTCTCCGAAAATTCTGTTTCGCAATATATTTTTTTATACATTTTTTAGAGGAATTAGCCGGACCAATTGACGCCTTGGATTTTGCAGGGAGAGGAAGAGGCTTAAGCAATGGAGCACGGTTCGTATAAGAATCCAAGTGCATCAACATTCTCAATAACTGAGGAGGATCATACCCTTGCTAACTCCCTCAGATTGGTCCTCAATAAAGAGTATGTCCTCTTCTTTAATCTGTTTATGATTCATGATTTTGTCTTTGTTTTTCCTTCTACTTTTGTTTCCTAACTTCCTGTTCATATTTGCCATGTTCCAGTTTTCTGCATTAAGAAAAGTTTAGTTTCCCTAATTGAAACCTTGTTATTGCGGTTCCCTTTTTTTTGCTTTTATTTTTGTTTCCTGGTTTGGTTCTACTTATTACTTCAAGATGAGAGTGTAACACTATATGGATATCATGAGGGGAAATAGGAGGAAGGTTAGTGGAGGGGAAGAGAATGGGAGTGAGGGGAAGGAAAGAATGTGAATTTAATTATGTTGGGAAGGGGATAGAGAAACATAGGGTAAACTTATTAAGAATCTTCCAACTAGTTTAACCGATTATGGCGTTAGCCAAATGCTGAGCTAAAGGGCGTGAATGGGAGTGAAATGCCGCCTTTCCCCTGTACTCAATCTTCACAACATGGTTAACGTGAGTTAGACAACTTATCTTCTTGTTCCTTCCTCATCTCTGTCCTTAGTCCCAACATGCTATGAAGGGTCTACAATGTACCCTGGTTTCATATGGACTTTCTGATTGTTGATTGTCATTTTCTTTGAAAAAAGGATTCTGGCTAGCTAAAAACAATTTTCTTTTATCCCAAATCTATTTTACTTGTTACTTTAGTATCTCGGGCAACAAAAGATCTTTATCTATCATATAGACTTTTGGATTTTAGTTATCCATTTGTAACATTGTAGTGAGGAGTTGTTCTAGAATAAAATGCGCTCAAGATTATTCTGTAAGTTGCCATGCATCTGTTGAAAGGTGCTCTTTCCAAATTATTTTTTTCATTCTTATAGCTAATTATGCTTTGCTGTTATCCTGCAGTCCAAGGGTAATGTCCTGTGGGTACAGCATCCCCCATCCTTCAGAAGCCCGTGTCAATATTTCTGTGCAGACAACAGGTACGTATAGAATCATTCTGTTGATTTATTTGTTCTGTGTAGCTTACCCTATGGAGTCATTGTTTTTATTGTGTTATATATGAGTTTGTGGAGCAGAATTTGCGACAGCCTGAGGTACTTCATGGTAACTTAATTCATGGGATGCTTGACCTCTTGTGCACTAATGTAATGCTTTCCCTCTGTCTTTCATC